>PVKC010027464.1:0-15751 GCA_004027635.1 Crocidura indochinensis | reverse complement strand
CCTCCACCATCACCCCCAGGCTGCTAGAGTAGGTGGTCCCCTCTTTGACTAGCTTACTATCGGTGATCATACATCTGTTTGGTCCTCGTACCCTCCCTTGATTCTCCCTCCATTTGAGAGGCTGAGCTAGATAAATGTGGTTTTGTTTGAGGGAAAGAAAAGCCATAGAGTGGGGTAAAGATTAAGCAAAAAAAAAAAAAAAGGAAAAAAAAAGAATTAATAATAAGATAAAATAAAATAAAGATATTCTGGAAGTGGATGGAGTCCTCCTAGTGGTTATCAGCCTCAGTTTGAGAGAGGACATGAAAAAATGTAATTGAAACACCATAACAATACAAAAATAAGTGTCAAGTTAGATATCCGGTGAGCCCTACAGCAATAAAGAGAAGCACCACGCAATAATCTTAGTTCTGAATTCAAATCATGCTGGAGTGCCAAAAAAAAAGAGAGAGAGAAAGAGAGAAAGATAAGTAAAATAATATGAAATACATGACTTGCTATCATGACTTTTATGTCCCTTGTACTGAATCTGGTGTCTGTAACAAATATTTTAGGTAATGGTAATTCCAGAGGTTAGGAGAAAATGATTGTAAAACGAAGGCAAGTGTAAAATTCAAATATGACGTGATTTTCTGAGTTAGAAAGTTTTGAAATGCTTCTTCATGTTTGAAGTTTAATCAATAACTTCACATAAAAGTTAAGAAAGGAGGATAGGGCCGGAGAGATAGCATGGAGGTAAGGTAAGGCGTTTGCCTTTCATGCAGAAGAATGGTGGTTTGAATCCTGGCATCCCATTATGGTTCCTGTGCCTGCCAGGGGCGATTTATTAGCATATAGCTAGGAGTAACCCTTGAGCGTTGCCGGGTGTGCCCCCCCACCCCCGGAAAAAAAAAAAAAGAAAAGAGGACTTTGAATTTTTCTAATCACAAGAGGAATTGAACATTTTCTATATGCCTATTAGCCACCTGTATGTCATCTTTGAGGAAGTATCTGTTATTTATTTTTCTCTAATGGAAAGGAGAACAGACCCAACATAATAAACCCAAAGAAGAGAAAACAAAACATTGCTATAGATACCTTTGAATCCCAGGGTAGGAGGAGCGGTTCTACTTATGTGACTTATTTTTCTTAATTAAATAACAGAATAAAAATGGAAAATACAGTAGAAAATACATAATGTCTGTGTTTCTCCCTTCCATGAGAAAGATACAACAAGATATAAGATTCAACAAGACATAAGAGTAAGAGCAATGCAAGACATTAATGAGGTGGAGGCAGGCTTTTGTTATGCCAAGTGACAAAAATTTTTTTTGCACTAGGTCTGAGACTGAAGTTCAAGGATTTTTCTGCTCATTATTGTAGAGAACATAAAAGCTCACTTGCTGTAATACAAACCAGGGAAATCTTATGGACAGGGCGTGTTGGAATAGAACTTGGAAGCAGGAAAAAATTTTGCTATCAAGATTTTTCTTTTTTGAGGATAAAGGAAGGTTGATTTATTAAAAATACCCTTGGACTACACAACTACACAAAACTAGCATTTAATTAAAAATTAAGAACTCCAAAAAAAAAAGAATACCCTTGGAAATTTGAGCCTAAATTTGAAGATTAATAGAGGTTATATTCATTAGTTTAAAGACAAACAAAAGCAAATCACAAAAATATAATAGAACCATTATAGATTTTTTTTTTGGTTTTTGGGCCACACCCAGTGACGTTCAGGGGTTACTCCTGGCTATGCGCTCAGAAGTCGCTCCTGGCAGGCACGGGGGACCATATGGGAACCGGGGGATCAAACCGTGGTCCGTCCTAGGCAAGGCAGCAGGCACCTTACCTCCTGCGCCACCTCCCGGCTCCCATAAAATTTTTAATAATTGCTCTCATATCACCATGTACTTATGTGCTTATTATTTTCACTGACTTATGTTGAGAACATGGAAACATTCCAGTGGAAGCATATTAATACATAGCTAGTTTCATTTGTAAAATGCTGGAAATGAAGAACCTCCTAAACTGGAAATGTAGTGTTACTATTTAGACCATAATAGAGTAATTTTGAATAAATGTTTGCATAATTTTTATTCTTAATGCTTTATTCTTGAAGAGTACTAGTATGAAGAAAGCTAAACTTTTTCTGGGCTGAAAAGCTTTATAACTTCTACTTTAGAAAAGTTTTAAATAATATTTTATACTTAGTCTATTCTTCCAGAACTAAGATTTCCCAGAATTTAGGCAAATAAAATGCTTTATCACCAATAAATATTCATATATCATTATATATGATACATTCATGATACAATTCTATTATTATGTAGTGGTTAGGTTTGCCCCTGGACTTGTTAGCTTGTGTTTCTAAAAATTTAGGCATGTTCCTTTCTGATGTTTAGCTGCATAAAAAGTAGACTATTGCACTTCAAATACGTGGGCTATTATGGATTATATGTTAAAAACTTAAAAAATGTTATTTGTAGTAAGCATTTTGACATTTAAGATAACTATTCAGTCACGAAAATGAAAATATAGATTCTGTCAAAGTTTTCTAGTTTTTTATTCAGCCCACATTATCAACTTCCCTCATTGACCATTTCCCTACTCTTCCATTCTCTGTATCTAATTCCCTAGACTGACAGGAAATGTCAATTGCAATCACCACTAAATTCTGTTTATACAAAGAACAATCCTTTTTAATTTTCTTGTTTTGTTTTTGTTTTTAGGATGCTTTTTTACATTGTTTTGTATCGTACACCCCCTTTTGTTTTACAGGACTATGAGTTTCAGGGATATGATGTTATCACATCACACCCACCAACAACAATAATAGTTTTCTATTTTAATTCTTTAGTTGAAATATAATTGTTTTCTACTCTCCATGCTTTCTGTTTAACCATCCAAAGATTAAAGGTTGTCTGCCTTGACCTATCAAAAAAAATTAAAAGTTAAGTAAGTGCTCATTAATTCTTTCCTTCCTTTCTTCCTTTCTTGTTTCCTTCCTTTCTTTCATCTGCCTGTCCTTCCTTCCATCTTTCCTTCCATCATTTTCTTTTTTCTTTTCTAATTTCTTTCTTCTTTCTTTCTTTCTTTTCTCTCCTTTCTTTTTCTTCCTTCCTTCCTCCTTTCCTTTCTTTCCTTTCTTTCCTTTCTTCTCTTTTTTTATCTTTTACCCTCTTTCTCTGTCTCCTTATCTTTATCTCTTTATCTTTCATTCTTTTTTTAATTCTTCCTTTCATTCTTTCATATTTTCCTTGTTAATGAAAGTAGTTTTATTTTAAAAAATTTACTTAGAAAAATATGAATAAAAAGATAAATATGCATGTTTAAAAGAGAACATGACCTTCAGAGGGGCAAAGTCAAAATGTACAAACCTCACATTGAGCTGTAAGCCTCCACTCAAACAAACATGTGAGATATGAAGCAATCCTAAAAGTGGGCAATGTGCCTCAGAAATGTTCTCATTCTTTATTCTACTTTCACAATCATAAACACTCTAGTTTCCTGACTGAATCATACTTACATGTTAATTGTTGCCGTCTCTTCAGTTACCTACCAGTAATTTGAGGAAGAAAAAAGAAATGGGAAAATGCAACAAAAGGCAGAAATGACTTTATATTGCCTCTTCGAGCTGACATTCAATGTATACCCTTCCAAAGCAATGAAATTGAGAAAGAAAAAGGAAGTGTTCATAAAGAGACTTCTAAGCTAAAACATTCTAACTTTATTCTAAAAGCAGTAGGGAACAGCTCAAAGATGTTGAACACTGGGGAGAAAATCCGATTTGAATTTCAGATCAGTGTGCCTGTGTTGTGGAAGGTATTCTAGAAACTTGCTGCACATGCATAAAGACTGTACCAGATTTCACTGGATAGAAAGGGTTGGCTCTGAGGGATATTACAGAAGTAGATAAAGTTTGTTTTCAGAATGTCTGTGGGAAGTAAATCTAAAGTGATCTCCAAGTTTGTTTTCAGAAACTACTCAAAAATAAGTAGGCAGCCATACTAATATAATTTATAGTACTTTATTTATATTTTTCTCTTTGTTTTTGTTTTGTTTGTGATATTGTTAGGGAAGGATGGTCACACTTTCTGGTGTGACCAACCATTGTGGTGTTCTGTGTGCTGGAAAACTTTACAGTAGTTGTAAAACTGAGTACTAGGATAGCAGTGCTGCCAGATAAGGACAATACATGTTTAGACATGTTGCATTCATCTGAATCTTCCAAGCTACAGGGTATATTGAATTCTCTCACCAAGCCAATCTACATAATAAGTGAAATCTTTATGCCTTGACAACAAAGGACATAGATATTGCTCATTCTAAATATGTAAAGACTGGATTATTTTTTCTTCTAATCTCTGTTTGGGCTCTTCAGAGAAAGAGATATGAAGACTAAGAATTCAGAGCCTAGGTGAGTTACCAATAATGCACTTCAGGCTGAGTCCAAATGCCTGAGAAGCAGGAAAGCTAACCTTTTAAGTGCCAAACTAAGTCATATGCAAAGTCAGGATAAAATTAAAGTTTGAGTAGAAGATAGCACAGTAGATCTATCTATTCTTTCTTTCTAGCTTTTGAGGTTTAGGTAGCAATCAGTAGATTAAATGTAGAATGTTTTGATAAAAAAAAAAAGTATGGATTCAAAAATTTTAATCTTATTGAGAAACATCCTCACAGACATTGTCAAGTTGATACACAAAGTCAATTATCATTCTACCTCCCTCCTTATAAAAATTTAAAAATAAACATTTTTAAATAGCTTTTTCTTTTGTTTTTTTTTGGGGGGGCACACCCAGCTGTGCTCAGGGGTTACTCCTGGATCTTAGCTATAAAATCGCTCTGGCAGGCTCCAGGGATCATATAGGATGCAGGGATTGAACCCTGGTCAGTCCCAGGTTGGCCGTGTGCAAGGCAAATTCCCTACTGCTGTCTTATTATTCTGGCAAGAAAAATGAACATATTTTTTTATTTCATGCTTAAACAAAACTCATTTAATGGCTAGCCATATCTTAAGATATTAAATATTTTCATAATTTAAATCTAACCTATTTAATTTGACCAAGCTTTTAGGAGCCATATGATATACGGGGCACACTTTCTAATAATTATCATAGATTACTTATTAGAAAATACAATTTTAGTGTGAACTTTTTATCTTTTCAGTTTTTCATTGTGTTGTTTTAGGTTCACATACAACAGGCTATTTCATAGTCAGTTACAGTAGTCCTTAGGGAAATGTAACAAGGGTACTTCCATTGGAATTATGTGCTTCAGCCTTCAGGCCAATCTATCTCCCTGATCACCAATATCTTCTGTCATCTGAAAGTTCTACTTACCTTATCTATTTTCACAATAAGTATAAAACTTGAACTAGGAAATTAACCAACTTGCTGATTTTATTCTTCTAATAATCTTTATGCAAAATAATAAATATTTGTTTTATTTGTTTATAATAGAAATACATTAAAATAACTACCAATCATAATTTCTGTTGCTATTGTTAACATTTTAGTAGAAAATCTAATGTATATAGAATTCTCCACTTTGGAGCCAATCCCCAAATTCGAAGTGACTTCAGTATTTTCAATTCCACTTCAAATTGAAATAACAGAACTGCACTTCTGGTACCTCTAGCCCTGAACAAATAAATAGCTTGAGCTTCTAAAATCATAGTTTTAAAGCTGTAATAGATATTAGGAATGATCACTTGATTCAACTACTTTTGTGTCTTACAAAAGGAAAAATTGCTGGGTTTCAAGAAGAGAAGTAATTTAGAAGTTCTTTCAGTTTTGCTGTTTGATTTTCAATAAAGCAGAACATATAAGTCTCACTATCAAACAGCTATAACCATGCTGTCAAGCATGACTTTTTAAACCCATCAAATAGTCATTAGTTCTTCTTCTTAAGACACCTAACCTTGAAACTGTCTAACCTGTGAAAAATTCAAAATGTAAGTTCATTCTATAAAAGATTACCTTAATAGAATGTGTTCTTCCTTAAAATATAGTTCTGAGGAACTGCAGCTTGAAATCATTTTAATTATTAAATTTTCAAAAAAAAACTCACCTGAATCTTGTGAGTGGAAGATTTCAGTGTTTATTAGTTAAGTCCTAAATAATTAAAGTAAACCTTTAAATTTATAATTATCTTCTTTCTTTAGAAACCAAGAACTGTAAATTTCTTTTGGTTTTATCATGATTTATAGATGCTAGTTCTACATTATGTCATTAATGTACATTAATAAATGTCCAAACTACCAGTAACTTTAAAATTTATTAAATAAAGGGGCTTTGTTCTTTTTTCTTTTCATGATATGTTTTCTTTCTGGGTATGGTTCTTGCTATGGAGAAAGGGAAATAAAGACATGAACTTGCAATGAGTATTTCTTCTAAGAGACGACATATATAACTTCCATTTGTCTTACTTAAAGGAACGACTATTAGGGATCAGCACTTGACAAAACTACTCTGGTGTTTAAAAAAAAGAAAAAGAATGGGGTTTCAATAAGAGAAGTGAAATATGACATTATTATAGTTGAGATATATTTTTTTCCATTGGGAAGAGCAGATAAAGGATTTGTAGATATAAACTTAGCAGATAATGGAAATGAATGTTTTAAAATTATTACTTAGCATAATAAACTAGAATGTACAGTATATAGGACCAAAATATATGATATTCCCAGGTTAGTTATAAATGAAACTATTATCAATATATAGTCACCTAACTTTCTGTACATAGATTTTCTGTATTTGTACTTAATCCTTTGCAATGGACTTATTAAAATTTCCAAATATAATAGCTAACCAGTTTGATTTTTAGATATTCCCTCAGTTCCATCATCCATTTATTCAAAAAGAAGGTGAATCAGATTTTTAAGTCACTCTAAGAGAACAAGTATTCAAATGTATAGACCAGTAAAGAAATATTGGGCTGGAGTGATAGCACAGTAGGTAAAGCATTTTCAGCCAACAGGGGTTCGATGCCAGTCATCCCATAAAGTCCCACAAGCCAGGAGTGATTTCTGAGTATAGAGCCAGGAGTAACCCCTGTGAACCACAAGGTGTGACCACCCCCCAAAGAAAAACAAACAAACAAAAATGAAATGTGTTATACTAGTCTGTTTTCTTTTCTTTGCTTTGCTTTTTATTTTGTTTGTTTATTTTGAAGGCACATTCTGTGATATTCAGGACTTAATCCTGACTCTGGCCTCAAAAATCACCTCTAGTAGTGTCACAGGAACCCATATGCTACCAGAGATTAAACCCAGGTTGACTGTGTGCAAGGCAAATATCCTACCTGCTGTTCTGCAGTTCTAGCCTACAAGTCTATTTTCTTTCTAAAAACCTAGTTACCCGTTTTCAGTTCCTTCAGTACTCTAAACTTTATCTCAGGAAGTAGAATGAAAACATTCTCTTGCCAACCAGAAAGTACAACAATTAGGACGTTTTTGATTTATATTATACCCCTATAATCCTATAAATACCTATAATCCTTATAGGTAATAATAATCATTATTTTTATAATAATTTAAAAGATGATGACTATTTAGTAAACTAAGGATAAACTGGGTCAATTAAATTGGTGTGTGAATAAAATTGATTTTGAAACTCAAATTCTGTCATCTATTTACATCTTTAAGTGAATATGATTTTGAAAAAGTATTTTTAAGTATAGACATTATATCTCTATTTCACTCTAGTTTGTCCATGTTATCCACATAAGTAGTTTGCTGAAAAAGAACACACAATATTAGTACTGAAAATAGTCAGAAATTACTTTTAATCTGTGCTTAAGGTCAGAAACATAGCCCTGAACCTTATATAGTGAGTATTCTTCAAAACTCAGAATTTCTTAAGATGGTGGATACTTCTGGATGGGGGCTTGGAAATAAGTAAAAAAAGGGTAGTTTAAATGTCATTTCTATAAAAGGTGCTCTTTTGCTCTTCTTTCAGTACCATTGAATGCCTATGAAATGGTGCACAGTAAGTGACATGCTTTTGCAGCCAAAAGGGAGCCTGCTTTGAATGGCAGGACTCATCTACCTCTCCTGTTCTTTTAGCTCTGCTAGACCAAGAGTGATGATAAGAGACATCCTACTGGTATAATAAAATAGAATCCGAGTCTAAAAAAATGAGGAATGCTTTGTTTGTGTCAGAGGTGCTCTTTAAATAGAAAGTGTTGCAGAGCATCAAATAGTAAGGAGTTTGGCAGCATTTCTTGAATCTATGCTGGTTAACATTGCCAGATTTCTCAAATGGATTTCATTATCTTGGAGAATACATGTGAAAACTCAATGATTGGACTGTATTTTGATTGAACCATGTTACAATGAATATAAGATAGTGTTAACAGTTACTTCAACAAACCAAGCAGCTGTGATACAGCTGAAGCTACAAGCATTGTTTATAGGAAGATATGATAAGAGTCTGCTTATGGATAAGAGCATATAGAGGTTAGCACTCAATTACGTTCTAAATGCTATTTGTATATAGTGTATATATCTTTTTCAAATGGAAACAAATATTTTTTCAAAGCAACCATAAAAGTATCTCAAATCAATGGCATATGTATATGCTTTTACAGTATAAATGCAGCCAACCTTATTGAACTTAAATTTTATTTTACAAAGAAATGATACTTGAATCGTGATCTATTTCAAACTAAACATTTCATGTGAGAATGAGCAGTGCAGAGCCCTTATAAAATATATTTTTTCAGAAAATTTTATGATTTTCTTTTTTACTGTTTTCTGTTTCTATTTTTTGCAATTCATTGTTTTTATTGTATTTTCTTTTAGGCACCATAGATTGCAATACTGTTGATGTACGGTTTTCTGTATCAAAATTCAAGCAACCATGCTCTACCAGTTTTGATTCCCTCCACTATTCTTCTAGTCACTGCTCACTCTATCATGTCCAGTTTTGTCATTCCTGCTTCATTGTATTTTAATGAATACTTGCATGCCTAAGAATTTCCCTGTTAATAATTATTTTTATATCTTGTGTATTCTGGTAGATAAACTATTTATGCTCATTTTATACACATTTTTCTTGATTTTATGAAATTATTTTCTGTCCTACTGGCTTTTTTCTAGGAGAAATTTCTATGTTCTCTGGAGAAGAAAATTGAATACTCAGTTTGGGGTAGGGTATAAATATCCCTACATATACTACTAAGCCCTTCTACCTATTTCTGCCATCAAACTCATTGTTATAATTTTAAACTACCAATCATAAAAAAGAGGTACTAAGATCTCCAACTACTGTTAAGTTACTGAGTTATGTTTCTTCTGATTCATTGGCAGTTGCTTAAAATATTTTGATAATACTATATTAGGTGAATAAATTTCTAGGTGTTGTGAGTACTTCATGATGTGTATATTCCTTGATCAATAAGAAATGACCATCCTGTGGGTCAGAAAGATAGTAAAGTGGTTAAGGCACTTGCCTTGCAAATGCCTGACCTGGATTTGATCCTATATGGCTCCTGAGCACAAACAGGAATAATTCCTGAATGTAGATCCAGGAGTTACCCCTTTGCATCACCAAGTATAGGTCCCAAAATTACAAAGGAAAAGAAATAGATAAGTGATTGTACTTGTCTTATTACTTTATAAAGCTTAAAATCTATACTTTCTGATATAAATATGGCCACAAAACCTTTACAAAGAAATAGTTTGCTTGTAATGTAATTTTCCTACCTTTGACTCTGAGACTGCATTTGCCCTGACAATTCAGGTATGTCTTGTTTAAAGCAGAAAGCTTGATTCAGTTTTCTGATTCATTCTACTACTCTATATCTCATAATTTGTGCATTTAGACTGCTTATATTAGCTAAATTATAAACATAGAGGGTTATTTACTTTGCCTTCATTTTATAAATGTTATGCATGTTTTCAGAGTTAATCTTGTCATAAAGAAGCTACTTCAAAGCTTCTTTCAAAGTTGGTTTTCTAAGTTGTTCCTTATTCAAGAAGCTGTGCATTGTTTTTGCAGATCTAAAGATATCTATGTAGAAAGAAGATTATTAGTAAGATATTGAGTATTTTATTATGTTCCACCATTTTCTTCTGGTGCAGACTCTAACTTAATAAATCTGCTGAGAATCTTAAGAAATACTTTATGTAATTACCTCATTAGCCTTATTGATTTTAATATTGTTTCTTTTGCATTTGTCATTCTGATTATGATGCATCTGTAGTATTTTTATTCTTATATTTTATGTTTGTTACCCATTAGCTTGTTGCATCTAGGTACATGTACTTTCAAACCTGGAAACTTCTCAGCAAAGATTTATTTGACTAATGATTCTTCATCAAAATTCCCTTCCAAAATTTTCTTCAAACAAGACTCTTAAAGCTTTTCTGTTATTCCCTTTGAACTTATCCTATGATTCTTTTATGTGTTGTTCATTTACATTAAAATATGTTTCCATCATTCTTGTTTGTTTTCTAGAGGTTTTATTCATCCCACATTGGAGTTTACTAATTTTATCTTTATATAATATTACTCTGTTGCCACAGCATTGTAGAACATTTTATTTCACCTACTAAATTCTTTATTTCTGATTGAAACTTTTTCATTTATGACCTCATACTTTTTTGTCTATACTACTATTTTATTTTGCGTCATTAAATATACTCAACAGGCAATTTCTAAAGTCTTTATGTAACAGGTTATAGAGATATTTAAAATTGTATTAAGTTACAAAATGGGGTTCTATGCTGCATCCCCCATTGTTTCTGTAACAGTATGGAGATTTTTTCTAGTTTACTGCCTGAATGCCCCTCTGAACCACTATAGCCAGTAGGCTCTTTGTAGAATATAAATGAATATTGCTATCCTCTTCTCTATATAAGTAAACCAACATATTTTTCTCTTTCTAACTAGTTGTTTGGAGATCTATATGAGTGCTTTAAGGTGGATTTCAGTGGCATACTTTGCCTCTTCTCCTAATATAGTGTTTTATAATTTATTACTAACATTTCTTTCTGTGAGAATTTTTGTGGGAGTACATGAATTGAATGAGGATAGAGTTGTTATTATTATGGTGTGGATGTTGGCAGCTAGGACATACCAAAGTCTTTTGATTTACTGTAAGTTTCCAGTGTATTTTTTGTGACCTATTAAGGAGAAAAGTATCATGGAGCAATATGTTGTAACTAACTTCTAGTAAGCCAGAAGATGATTGTGTTGTTTTGCTGGGACAGGACTAAGGGTGAAGTGAAATCAAAAAATGAACGGGAATTTCTTTGGCCTAAAAGCAACCTTTTTTTTTTTCAACTGAGCCAAATCTCACCAAATCCACGATTGAAATTTATTTTGAGAGCCACATAGGGCACGCACTGACAGAGGCTAGGAGCAGAGTCCTGACTCCTGGAACGGCTGCCCGGCACACAGAAGAGCCAAATTAAAAGCGTAAAGAGCCACAGGTTGCCGACCACTGGAAGAGATACAGGGTTTCTCCCCCCCTGAAGCATACAGTCATGGGAATGACTATAGATTCCTTGTCTGTTCCTTTATTCTCCCTTTGGTGTCTTTGTGATGTATGTAAGTCTTCTGCTCCATCATGGGTGATAAAATCAGACCTCTTTATCTAGAGATCTTGATATCTGCACACGTCAAGGAATGGAGTTTATGATGAAGTCTTTCTTTGTGTTTCTAGAAGTTCTGTTCCTTCACTGTCATTTTAATATGCCTTCTGTAGTTAGTGGTCTTGGTCATTGCACCCATCTTAGTATGGGGCCTGGGAAGGAATCCTTCATTATGTTTACAGAAGGTTCATTCAGTTGTAATTGTCCCAGTCAGACCCCTGGAATTAGGGATTTTGGTTGTTGCACTGGCCGTATACCAAAACCTAGAGTCCGGTTTTTGCATTGGTCCCATGATGCGAAATAATTAAAAATTTTATGTGATGTTATTAATTACAAGATTTCCTATAGCCTCATGATACATTCCTCCTTTATAGATCACAGAAAATACACTGGAAACTCTAAAAGTAAATCAATAGACTTTGAAGGGCCTTAGCTGCAACAACCGCACTGTAATAATAACTCTATCCTCATTGTTGATTGTAGTTTACAATTGCCACACTTTGGAAAGAATGTCCTCCAATATCATTGAGTTTGATCTTTAAACTCAAGTTCAGAAGATGAATTTCTATGCATAGTTCATATTGGGTTCTGTGCTACTATAGTACAGGATTCAAATGATCTGAAACAATATTTTTATTTCAATACTCTGAGAGATGACACCTATCATTTTCCATATTTATAGTAATATTCCCAGATTTGCATAAATATGTTTTATATTTTCCATTTAGTTTTTTTATGTACAGTTTAAAATTCCAACCATTTTGCCCAAGTAAGTGAAAGACAAACATTGGAATAAGGGAGCTATTGTATCATGGCCAGGATTTTTTATGAGGCGCAATATGTGCTGAGAGTACATATTTGTCTGGCACTGAATGGTTGGTAGGACAAGACAGAAAGAAAAGGTGAAGGTTTTTATTTTGGCAAGGAGACAAATAATGATTGTCTGCATGAAAAGAGTAGAATAGTTCTAAGGTTTAATATTTCTGCTATTTTTTGATAAATTTATTTAAAGAAAATGTATCATAGTTGACATTACTTATAAAACATTTAATTTAGGATGACTGGAACAAAAAAATATAAAAAAGTAGGAGCTCTAAAAATAATAAAAATATAAAGAGAATTAGAAAAAGAAAAGGAGAGTTCATTAGCAGCTATATTCGTGATAATTACTGTAGCACCAATAAAATTGTTAATAAAATGGCAGAAGCTTTAGTAGTAGCTCTTTTTTAATTTTTTTAACATAGTATATACACTGAAAAAAAGAAAGATGTGCCTGTGGCAATTGTTGTTGTTGCTTGCATAATCACCGAAAAATATGGGAGAAATTGGAAGAAAAAACCTTTGGCCTGAAAACAGGGAGACCACATTCCCTGAAGTATTTTGGCATAAGATCAACTCTGGGCGCCAGGCCTAACACATTAGACATTCTCTGTGGTTCCAGTAACAGTTCTTCACCATCACAGTTGTTGCTGTCAGGTTTCTGTATAGATCCTGGTTTCTGTACAGGTCCTATGTTGAAGCCCACGTGTTGTATAGCATCTTCTTGTTAGTCTCACCATTAGGTAGCATTGCAATGAATCCTTCCCTAAAAGCAGACTATTGCTGTTCCTACGTTGTCATGGTGTCATAAGTACCATCTTTGGAGTTAGTCAGTGCCATGGCGGCAGTGGAGTGTTCCCTGTTAGAGTTCTTATATCTGGTGATGGCATAGGAAACCATGTTTGTTATTCACGGTTTAGGGGTGAATGGTCAATGTGCAATTAGCTGAGGTCTAAGTCAAGTCACTATGCCACGTGTTCAGGGTGTAAGATCCCACTGCAGTTTAAAATGTTGTGTTCCTATCTCTATTAAATAAGAAAATGTTTGCATCTGTAAACTTTTCCCATTTTAATGTACCTATGCAAAAAGGAACAATGCCACAAGGTATTACTGGTGCATATGGGGGCCGAGGTATCAACAATCCCATAACCTTTTTCTTACACGACCTCTAGACAAAGACTTGTCTACAAAGATTCCATACTAAACAGATCCCAAGGATGGTGAAATTGCCACTACGTGAGAAGATATTCAGTAATAATTATACTAGTTATAATTATTAAAGGAATGTAACTAAAGAGATATTCAAAGGAGACTTATATTTCCTTTTAAGTCTTTTTAAATAGGCAGGCACAGGGTAAGATCCGGAACCCAGATTCAACCTGTTAGTTGGTTTTTTTGGAGTCTAGGGAAGATGGCTCCCAACAGTCACATATCAGGGAGTAGGGTGCTTCTCAGCCACTGAATCTGGTAGCAAGCAAAAGTCCATGGTAGAGGGTGGTGAAGGAAGAGGGCTGCCAAAAGCAAATCAATAGCAGCTGAGTGTTGTTTTCTTATTATGTAGAGAATCTAATTTTCACTTTGGGGACTGGTTGATATCTGGCTGGGGTGGAGAGAATGTTTGGCTTTGTGAGGAGTTAAGTACATAAAATATTGTCCAGCGGGTCTTGGGCATTCTGTTTCCTTTCCTAGGAGCAATCTAATTTTATGAACATGTGATATCATGATAAACTAAGTATAGTTGTTAAGCGGGCGCACTAGCACCTGCGTGTTTTGGGAAATGGGGGCTGATGAGAAAAGACCTTAGTGCAAAAAAGTCGCCTGCATAGCCTGGTTTATGCCCGGTTGGAGAAGCTACATGTTCCTTCCACCACACACCTTGGGACCCAGCTGCCCAGCCATGTTGTAAAGGCCTGGTCTGGTGTCTCCATATCCTTGCTGTAAGAATATGTACAGGGGCCCTGTCAGCTAGCTTCTTCCCCTCACCTTCACAGAGGCATCCCAGTTACCAGTTGCAAAAGGAATGGCGATGTCCTGATTGCTGGATCTGCTTGCTATTTTTATTATTAACCTGTACTTATATTTGTTCATACTTAACTGAACTTTAAAGATATTTTCTTTTCATATTATAAAGGCTATGAGGTTCTCTTTGCAAACAAAAATGTATTTAATTTTAGCCATTCTGTATGCTGGTTTATTTACATGGTTATCAGTTTATAGCATCTATAAAACTAATTACTTTATAGTTAACATACACATTTTTATTTTTCTTTTCTTTTTTTGTTTGTTAGTTTGTTTTGGTTTTTGGTTTGGGGGTCACACCCAGTGACACTCAGGTATTACTCATAATTGTGTACAAGGTAAATGCCCTACCGCTGTGCTATGCTCTGGCCCCAACATAAGTATTTTCTTAAAAACAAAAATTAAAATGCACTATAAACTACTTTTAGAACAATTTTGAAGTTTATGATAAATTAATATAGTGCCCTATGCAAGAGAAAAATAGATCAAAAAGCAAAATTATAAGAAGAAAAACATCTAAGGATGATATCAAAAACCACAAGAATTATGTAATATTTATAATAACTTTCATTTTCTCAGGATTGTTACTTTATGGTTTTGTTTGTATTTTGAACCACAGTGGCAGTACTAAGGTACTACTCCTGACTCTGTACTCAGAAATTACTTCTGGTGATGTTCATGGCAACATATGGGATCAAGGTTAGCCATGTGCAAAACACCCAGGTCAGTTATATACAAGGCAAGCTCCCTACCCAATGTAGTATCTCTCTAGCATAAGGAAATTATTTTATACACATTTGTTTTTCTAATATTTATTTGATAATTAAAACATCATAAACAATTCTTTACCTGCATAACTATATTCAAATATGCAGATATTTAATTATACTAAAGTTCATTGAAAACAAACCATTTGGATCATGTTAACTGCACAAATACCTCAGCACATAACTGCTTCTAATGGTATTTGTAAAGAAATAATCACAAGTTAAAAGATTTCTATTTGTTGCCATACCTTATTAAATAATCCCATTTAGTAACAAAAATATTAGAATAAAACTTTGATATTTTAATATTTTAATTCTATTGTTAACAAGACTTTAATATCTTAATTCTTAACTATACAAATAACTTTTTTTTATTAATGATATTTCTTTATTTTTTGTATATTGTTGACAATAATATTTTAGGTACATATTAACATAAAATCAGGGGGATTCCCATATCAAATTGTCCTCCTTCCACCTCCATTCCCATCCTACCACCCATATCCACCTCCCTCTCCCTTGGGGCTGCTAGAATAGATGGTCTCCTCTGTGCCTAGCTTAC
>PVKC010027463.1:0-15768 GCA_004027635.1 Crocidura indochinensis | reverse complement strand
TTCTTCTTCTTCTTCTTCTTCTTCTTCTTCTTCTCCTTCTCCTCTTTCTCCTCCTTCTCAACCCCCTCCTCCTCTCCCTCCTCCTCTTTTTCTCCTTCTCTTCATCCTCCTCCTCTTTTCCTCCTCCTCTTCTTCCTCCTCTTCCTCTTCCTCCTCCTCTTTCTCCTCTTCCTCCTCCTCCTCCTTTTTCTTCTTCTTCTCCTCCTCTGTCTCCTCTTCATAGTCTTCCTCCTCCTCTTCTTACCACTTTTTTTTCCTTTTAGACATGATTTACAATATTGTTACTGATGGGGTATATGCATATCACTTTATCTCCTTTCAGTACCCAGTTCTTGTCCTGTGGGGTAATTTCCAATTATCATAGTCATAGTAGTTTCTTCTCTACCCTAGTTGCACTCTCCCATTATTTGTGGCAAGCTTCCTACCATGGACTGGTCCTTTTGGCCTTTGTCTCTATTGCCTCTATATATTAATACCATAGTCTTTTTTATATCTCACAAATGAGTTCAATTATTCTATGTCTATCCTTTTTCCTCTGATTAATTTTGCTCAGCACAATACTCTCTATATCCTTCCATGTATAAACAAATACCCTTAAACATTTTGCCCTGAAATATTTTAGGAGTAAAAGTAACTTTATTTTGCCATTTATCTCAGTAAAAGTAAAGGGAATAATTTCTGGAATATGTTTTGCATGCTGATGAAGTCTTAGTTTGATACAACATTGTCTCCTAACCAACACTGATTTAGCTCTAGAGAGCCTCAAACAATGCTGAGTTCAGGCCCTGGAAGCCTTTGTGCACACTTGAAGCCTGGGTAGTCCCTAACACTGCCTGTTAACAGTCACACCCTATCCTTGTATGAAATCATTAGGAGAGGACACCTGGGGCTCACTTGGGAGTCACTTGCATCACTTGAGATTGACCTTATTAAAAAAAATTCTTAGCTGAAAATAGAATGCATAATAAAATGGTTAGTCTTAACCTTAAATAATGGGGTCAATTCATTAGGCCTTAAGGTCTGAAATATAAATTCTACCGAGTTAAATAGAGTAGAATAATCGCTTAATGATCAGGTAATGTTGAAGAAAGAGCATTTCATCTATTTTGATTATTTTCAAAATGTCTTGTTGGAAAATCTTGTTGATAAAATTAGCACTTTGGGGAGGCAATTGCAAACCTTGACTAATTCATTGCTTCATGTAAAGAAGCTCTGTTTCCATCTCTAATAATAGCAAGACGAAAAAGAATGTGCTCAGCTCACTGAAAAGAACAACCTTAGTTGGAAGTGCACAATTAGGTCAACAGTTTTTCAAATATAAAAATCTTCATTACTCTATAAAACGAAATCTTTTGTAATTGTTTCCATTATTTTTTAAAAATAGTTGAGTAACTGCAAAAATTATGATGATTAAAATGTTATTTTTCAATGTCTTGTTCAAAGGAATTTGAATCACAATATTGTCATTCCGTTTAATATTTTTATAAAGATTCTAGATGGTGAGGATGATTCTGGTGAGTTTAGATTATTCAAATAATTAGATAATGCTATTACCAGCCTGTGCCATTGGTTGAGCATATTTACATTGAATGTGTTTTAGAGATTTGGAAAGGAAAACAAAGAGAAGGTCTCTTCAAAGACATTGACTTTACTCTTATTTATTGTGCCACATAAACTTTAAAAGCTATATTTACCATGGAATCAATGAAAGGAAGGAATGAGTAGAAAATCTCTAACATTTATACCCAAAAGGTCAGTTCCTGTTATTAGTGTCAAAACCTGACTTTCTAAGGCAAACCTTAGGAGCCTCGATTTACATAAAGGCCAACAATGAACATTTTCATCCTTTTCTCTCAGTGCTCCTTTCTAGGCTGCATGCAAAGGGAGTTGGTATTCAAATATTATTTCCAAGTTATAATTAACTTGATGTTCAAATCACTGGTTTGCAATTTCAATAATGTAGACAACCAAAGCCTGTGGGCTTTAGACAACTGTGGGCTGAACTTGCTGTTTGGTCCATGGAAGACCAAGAAGAAAAGGTGGAAAGAGGGTGAAGAAGGCTTGCCCCCTCCTAAGCAAAGCCCACGCTTTCCCTTATATCCTCGATACTCCTGCTGTTCTGAAAATTAGGGGAAAAGAAATGTTTGAGCAAGGCCTTTCAGTTTTCCTTTCTACCACTTTTGGTTCCTCAGCATGAGTTTCTTCCTAAATCTGTATTTCTTTATAAGATCTTTAGTTAGAACTGACATCGTGAGGGCTAGACGCCATGCTGCTTTTCGTGTAGGTCTATGGGTGTCTTTTAGCTTATTCCATATCGTGAAAACTGATGAAGGTTTACTTATGAATATCGTAAGACCTTCGTGCACAGATATATGCCACATCATAAGATATTCATACATGGATATACCTGACTTCATAGGGAATGAAAGATTCACAGCATAATTTTGTTTGTTTGTTTGTTTTTATTTTTGGGTCACATCTGGCAGTGCTCAGGAGCTACTCCTGGCTCTATGTTCAGAAATCGACCCTGACAGGCTCAGAAGACCATATAGGATGCTGGGATTCGAACCACCATTCTTCAATATGAAAGGCAAATGCCCTACTGCTGTACTATCTCTCCAGCCCCTACACAGCATAATTTAACCTTCTCTTAATATTCTAAGTAAAATCTTTCTCAAATTGACATAAGAATTATCTAAGCCTTTGGAGGTCGAATATGAAGAGTAATTTATTTGTTTTTAGCAATTTCTTCCGGTCATCTGGTATGTACTACAACTTGGGAAGTTCTTGCTTAGAGAAGGAAGTCGTTAACACAATCTAGAAGTTCATTTATGATATGACTTCTGCTGATAATTTTCTATTTATTTCGTACTGTAGTTTAGGTGGTTACCTGCCAGTTGCGAGTACGAATGCTTTCCCTACTAGATTGCTGGCCATATCCCAATTCATTCTCTAATATTGTGGTCACTCCTCAGCATCCCCTGACAGAAATTTTGAGTTGACTCAGAAGAATCTACAGTCCTTGTGATCCTTATTACCACAGCCTGCATTTCAGTCCCAGGTATGGCCTTTGAGAAAATCTGTTTATTAAAGTCAGAGTCTTTTCTGAATTGCCTTATGAAGATTACTGTCATCATTTCTAGTACGCAATATAGTTTTCTCAATATTGATGGTAAAGAATCTAAATGCCAGAGTTATCTTGGCCACAAATGGCATATGAATGTTTGTTCCTTCATTAGGTATTTCTACTCTGGAGATAAATTTCAACTAGAGGTGTCACAACTGATACTTGCTTTGTTTCTGGAATGAAGAAATCCTAACTTCTCTGAATTTTCAGTTTATCTTGCTTTCTGTCTCACTGAAAAAATTAGAAGCAGGATAGTTCCATCACCACTTCTACTACATAATCTACAACATCTATACATGATTTCTGGTTTCTCACCTATTATCAGAAATGAACCACATGACCGCCATGTTCCTCATTTCTCTCTTACACAAGGACATATTTCTAGCAATTTTTCTTTTTCCACAATCAGTATCTCTCTCTGAATAAACATTCTAGTTGGCACAGAGATGTGATACAATAGATCTCATCTTCTCAAAAACACTTGAAATTGCAAGTCCAAAACACTAGACCAACCATTGTCTATTGTTTTACCATTGTTTTTTCCTTCCATTCTAATGCCATGTAGATTAGGAATTATTAACTTGGTCTTCAGAGTTGGCAGGACATAAGAAACTAATAAAAACTAATAATATCTAGCCAAGACATGGATCCAGATTCATATTACTAACTCCAAAGGCAACCCAGACCTTAAAGAGGAGGCAAGTAGGAATAATAAAATGGATCTGGCATGTATGCTTAAGAGTACTATGCGGGAATTACATCTCAGTTTTCCCAACTGCAATAGGAGAGAATTGGGGAATTTTGAATATTCTTACTTTTGCATTTAAATTTTTGTTTTATATTGGTCATATTGGTTGTACTAATGGCTTAATCCTGTCTTTGTGCCCATTTGGCCACATTCTGGATAGGCTTTGAGACCATTTGTGGTGCAAGTAATCGAACCTGGGCTGACTTCATACAATTGCAGCAAGGTCTTTATCCACTGCCGTGCTTCTCTAATCCCTTATTCCCTTTTAACATTTAGAATTCTTCAGTCTATATTACTAGTTAGAAAGAAAAAAGTAATATTTTCCAGGGGAAGTGAAGTTGTTATATAAATGAATCTCAGAGATGTTATGGGTTGCCATAATTTAGTTAGAAGCGTTTTCATTCTATACCAGCAAATTGCAGTAATAGAAGAAACAATCATATTTTGCATTGAGAAGTCTGAAAATTCACTACCAAGGAAACTCAGATGTAAATTGCTTTATTATTTTGTTTCAGGGACAAAAAATATTTCTGGATCAATGGTACTTGTAACTGTTCAAACTCTGTTAGGGCTGGAAGCATAATTATTCAAGAGAGAACCCAGAAGAATTTTGCTGAATCTTCAGAATTCCACAGGTTATTAGAAATATTTAAATTTTATTCCATATATAAATATTTTGAACGAGAGAGGCAATACTTCCTGCAGCAATCAGGGCCCAGTTCCACTTCAGATCATGCTTTAGAGGTTGGGGGTAAGGTTTGTTAGACTGAAAACAGAGCCTAGAGCTTTGATCACAAAAGCCAGGTGTTTTATTGTTTGAGCCACATTACTACTCTAGAAATAATTTAGATATAGAAAACATTTTTACATACACAAAGAAGTATAGGCAAGCATTTGGGGACTTGTTAGTTGAAAACCACTATGTAGTGATCAATGGTCTCCTTAGTCCTCTTAAAATTCTGGAATCTTGGATTAGAGAGGCATTTAAGTACAGAGAATAAGAGCATGGAATTTCTGACGTAAGAATTGCAGTTGGTGCATGTTTTTGCTTGTAATTTTGAGCCAATTACCCACCCTTGTTAAGCCTCAGTTTCCTCATGCAAAAGGGAACTGTTGTGCAGCTCAAGAGAGAACATTTCAACATCGCAGGCTCCTAATTAGTCTTGTTCAGTAGTTATTATTTCTTGGTGAAGGTTCCAAACCCTCTAATAACTTGTCTGCAGGATACTCCAACACTAATCTGTGGGTCTTAATTTTATTTCCTGATCATTGCATGAACTCTATGAAGTCAGCCTTGGATAACTAAAAAGGGCAAAACCTGCAAAGTCACCTATCCTTTAAATAGACAATTCAAGAAGGGTGATTTTCTGCCTTCAATCAAACAAGCCATCACCACTTTAAGATTTGCTTCTCCATATAATTTTCCAACCACAGTTCTCAAAATTTTATTTTGTTTTCGTTTTTGTTCTGGACTTCTGTTTAACACATCATAGATGGACATAGGGCTTCCAGGTGATTGGTTTTTGATTCTAAAAGTCTGTGTGTTGCCTTTAGCCTCAACTCTCAGAAATGATCAAGGTGTTACACTTGCTTATCTAGTTTTCTATCTAGTTCTCACTGGTAGGAACCATACTAACTTTGGAATCCTCCAATAGCTAAGCACATGAAACTGCTAGTTAATAGAGAAGTTTTACATTCTCTACTGTACCTGGGAAATTGAGGAAATAATGGCTATTGCAAGCAGGCTGATAAATAATCTGGAGTAAATCTGAGCACCAGGAATAGAGAAAATTTTATAATTTTAATTTTAATATATGATTATAATTCATTTAATTTATCATTTTAATTTAAAATTAATGATTTTAATAAGGGTGTGAGCTAACCTTTTAATGTTTTTTATGGTTTTGACATGAGGCACAGAGGAAAATATTCAATAAACAGGAAACAACTAGGGTGGAAAAGTAACTGATCAGTCCTTCTTTTAAGGCATTACTGTACAAACACACAGAAGTTTGATGTCATTGAGACAATAAACAACTTGATCAACAAGTAATTGATCAGTCTTTCCACTTTTAGGACATTACTATAAGAACATACTCAGAATTTTGAGGCCACTAAGACAATAAATAACGTGCTCAAGTTACATAGATCTTTAGTGTCAGGAGAAATAAAATGACTATTTTTGTTTTGTTTTTATTTATTTTTTTGGACCACACCCAGTGACGTTCAGAGTTTACTCCTGGCTATGCACTCAGAAATCGCTTCTGTCTTGGGGGACCATATGGGATGCCAGGGGATCGAACTGCAGTTTGTCCTAGGTTAGCATGTGCAAGGCAGATGTCCTACCACTTGTGCCATCACTCTGGTCCCATAAAATGACTATTTCTGATGCTCAAGACTCAAGAGGAATATTTTATTTTGAATATTGCACATGAATGTGCATGTGGACTTATCATAGGAAGAATTACATTATAAGAAATACTTGATGGAAAGTTCTTATATAGAACACTATAAGCCTACAGATAGGTTTATTTTTATATGACTTTTTTTAGTTTGCTCCCAATTAAAAAAGCAATTATTATTGTATTGCTGAGCTTAGCATAAAAATCTATAAAAGGGAATAACATTGTTTCTGGCTTTTGATTAGCTGTATATAAAAAGAAGACAAATAAATGTTATTGTCACACCGTCTTCATTTTAAACAACACCTAATAGAATAGTTGCTACATTGTAGTGTCAATATTAGACACACTTGAGCATAACTGGGAAGCCTTTCCTTTCTCTTTGTTTTTTTTCAAATAGGATTTTGATTAGTAGGACAGTGTTTGACAATAGTACCTGATTTTGGTTAATTGAATCATATTCTCTGGCTATAATTTTATTGATTTATATCAATGTTTAACACCATTAATTCTTCTATGCATTGGTGAGCACATTATTTCTAGTCTGGGAATTCTAAAGAATGATCAATTATACTAAATTATCCAATACATTCTTAATATTCTCGATTCTCAACACATTCTCAATATTCTTTGGTAGC
The DNA here is from genome assembly GCA_004027635.1 of Crocidura indochinensis. Taxonomy (NCBI): domain Eukaryota; kingdom Metazoa; phylum Chordata; class Mammalia; order Eulipotyphla; family Soricidae; genus Crocidura; species Crocidura indochinensis. Next base: position 8,853 of record PVKC010027463.1, on the reverse strand, counting down.
CAGTGGGTCTTCTGAATGCCTTAAAAACCTGAAGAATGGGTGTCATTAGCAATGAAATATTTGAAAGCAAATGCTGCATATTGGAATAAATGCAGTAGTCCTCAAACTACGGCCAGCGGGCCACATACTGTATTTGTTCCCATTTTGTTTCTTCACTTCAAAATAAGATATATGCAGTGTGCATAGGAATTTGTTCGTAGTTTTTGTTTTCACTATAGTCCAGCCTCCAATGATCTGAGGTACAGTGAACTGGTCCCCTGTTTAAAAAGTTTGAGGACCCCTGAGCTAGACTTCATTTCAGAATTTTTCAGTCATTATAAAGATTATTCCAAAAAAAAGGTACTAGTTCAATTAAAAGGTTAAAAAGTTGGAGTAACAGGATTTAGTATTTTAGAGAGAAAACATGGATTCAATAAATTCTCTGTCTCCAGTAAAGTTCTCCTTATTAACTAGAGCATACTACATGGTATCTTACATTATTTTATATATTGTTACCTGTCCAAACTGTTTTTCTCTGTTATAAGTTAGTTTTACTATGTCTACACACAAAATTTTTGATTTTATAATTATTTTTGTTAAGAATCTTATTTTTTCATTGTGACAGACAATGACTTACATGACAGGAATATTATTTATCTTTGAACTCCATCATCTGTATTTGACAGTTGACCAAAATATATAGTTTATGACTGAAAGTATCACTTTCAAAAGGTACATCTATTTAAGAGGAGGAGCAAAATCTGAGAATTTGGACTATCTTTCTACTTCCCATTTAGACAAACAAAAAAAAACGAGAGAGAGAGAGAGAGAGAGAGGAGAGAGAGAGAGAGAGAGAGAGAGAGAGAGAGAGAGAGAGAGAGAAATAAAAAAGATCTCAACAAGAAAACTCTGGGGAGCAGAGCGATGGTGCGGCGGTAGGGTGTTTGCCTTGCACGAGGCTGACCCAGGATGGACCTTATATAGATATATGGACCTTATATAGATAGCCGGGTTCTATCCCCCGGCTTTCTATGTGGTCCCCAAGGAAGGAGCAATTTCTGAGTACATAGCCAGGAGTAACCCCTGAGCATCACTGGATGTGGCTCCCCTCCAAATCCCCCTCCCCCAAAGAAACTCTGTAATCTAAAGATCAAAGGACTAAGTCATGTGATCTCCTCACGGTTATGGAACTGACTGTGGTAGTACATGAAATTTAGTTCATTTGGGCCAGAGATATAGCACAGAGGTAGGGCGTTTGCCTTGCACGAGGCCAACACAGGGTGGACCCTGGTTCAATTCCCAGCATTCCATATGGTCCTCCGAGCCTGCCAGGAGTGATTTCTGAGTGCAGAGCCAGGAGTAACCCCTGAGCCCTGCCGGCTGTGACCCCCAAATCAAAAAACTCAACAAAATTGGTTCATTTGTGCCCCCAAGTTTTGTTGACGTGTATTCATGGGAATTAATAAGTTCCAGAGATGAACGTAAGTTTCCAAAGAGATAAGCAGAGTTTAATGTTTTTGCCTTACACAAAGTCCACATGGTTTACACATGATACCACATTTGCCCCCTTTATTACTACCAGAAGTGATCCTTGAGCACACATGGTGATGGTAAAAAAATGTTGTTGTTAAAAAGAGAATATTAAGGCACCATTCTGAAAAATTGTGTAGAGAAGATAGAAAAGGGAATTTTATGGATTTTAAATTTTTTGTCTACATTTGGCTCTGTCTCAAAAATCAGAGTTAACAAGCAAAGTTTGTTGTGTTAATTCATTTAATTTTAATTAAAGGAAGCTTACTCTGTATATATATTTAAACACAAATCTGTGAGACTAACTGTACAATGACTGTCATACTAAAGGTCTCTAGAGTCTGAAACAATGACAAATATCTAAAATTCACCTCCTAAGTAATGTGATCTCTGTCCAGTCACCCAAAATTTTAAGTCAGTTTCCAGAAAAGCAATTTAAAAAAACAAAATTGAAGTATATATAATAATAGTGATGAAAATAAACATTAAGCATAGGAAGAAATGATAAACATAACCTTTAGACCACATAACTTCCTTGGATGTCAGCTATTTCAGGAAATGAAATGATGCATTTATCTTATTCTCATCTGTTCAATATATAATTATTTTAACTATTATGTGTGTTGTTTATAACCCATTATCTTGCAATAACAGCTTGCATGGATCACCGCTTAATTTAAAAATATAATGGCTTTTCTTGCCAATATTTGATTTCCAACTCTAGATCTGCTGACTTTAACTATATCTATGCCATATACTCTGTGTAAGCAGATTTAAATTTCCTAGGATTTATCTTAAAATATGCACCTGGATTTTCTTTTCTTTTCCATGAGGTAGTGTTCTTTGGCCCATGGCTCATGCAGTGGCTTGTTTTCTAAATTGCCATAAATTGGCTTCTGTACTTGCTAGTCAATTAAATGGCCAGGAACATATGTCAAACTCAGTGGGTGTGAAATGGGTGAGAACAGGGAGCTTGCCCAAGAATATATATAATGTATCTAATCATAACCAGAAATCAAATCACTTGGTCTTGAATTTCTCAAAATACTTTGATTATATTAATCAAATTATTTCTGTTAGACAAACATTAATTATTATAGCTAATCAATATATTATTTTCCCCTGAAGCTAAAATATGTATCTCATTTGCATTGAAATAATATATTTTTCTAGTTTTCCAAGTTAGGTGGAATAAAGTACTTTGAAAACATTTAATTTTTAGGTCACCAGGATTTACTGAGCATTTGAAATATGGATGATACAAATTAAATGCTATAAATGAAAAAATTGGAGATTGAACATATTTGTTATGGAAAATAGTAAGCAAGATAATATGGGCTGCATGATGAAATAAAAATATTTTCAACCAGGAGCTGGAACAATAACACAATGATATGGCATTTGCCTTGCCAGAGTCTGATTTGGAACAGACCCTGGTTTGATTCCCAGCATCCCATATGGTCCCCAGTGCCTGCCAGGAGTGATTCCTGAGTGCAGCCGGGTATGGACCCAAAACCAAATAAATAAATGAATAAATAAAATATTGTTTAAAAAATTCTGGACCAGTTTGAGAGGATAGGTAATAAGGCACTTGCCTTATATCTAACTAACCTGGGCTCAATACTTGGCATTCCATGTGGTACATCAGGTCCACTAGAAGTTATCACTGAACTAGAGTCAGGAGTAAGCTCTGATTACTGCAAGATATGTTCCCAAACAAAATATAATACTCTAAATTTTGCCTGAGAGATAGTACAATACATAAGTTGCTCACCTTGCAGGTGGACAACCTGGGTTGGATATTAGCATCCCCATACAGTCTCCAAACCTCAGCAGGAGCAAGTCCTGAGCACAGAGACAGGAGTAAACCCTGAGCACTACTGGATGTGGCCTACATACCAAAAATTAATTTAATAAACAATATTATTAAAATTAATTCTATTAGTATGCTTTAATTAGGCTAGTAGGATTATAATATCTGTGTTAATCACACAATAGATTCTTCTGCAGTGTAGTAAATCTCATTTATACCACGAGACTATTCTTTATCACTCTATTTATTTGTATATGCCAAATAAGTAGGAGCTAACATCTAACTAACAAAGTAGACTGTTAAAACATCCATCATCAGGGTGAAAACACTGAAGTACATTTCATTTATGATTTGTTCCTTTATGTGTAACCTCTATCTTCTTAACTCTTTCATGTTTTGTTACCTCCTTTCTTACAGGGTTTTCCTTCAAGTTTCACATTTTCAATGAGTCATTATAAAACATTCATATATACTATGGAAATGTCCATTTCTCTCTTTAAGAAGCCTCTGTAGAATTTTTCCTTTTTAAACAATCCTTGTCATCATATCAAGTACTTTATACATAAGCGTGCACAAGCACACACACACACACACACACACACACACACACACACACACACACACCTGACTTCAGTAAAGTACCAGTTCTATCACAGAGAAAATCATTTTACTAACTATTACAGTTTTGGTAATTAAAACAATACTCAATATTACATACTGCTCAATATTCAATAATTGTTAAAGGATGATAGAATACTGTATCTCAATGAAAATTGATGACCTTGATAAAAAGTAGACATATCAAATTAAAGTTCAAAATTTAAGTAAGATTGCTTAGAAAATCAGGCTGAAAACTGAAATATATGCACTAACGTACAGATATACATACACAAATTGACTTTACTTATAACCCTGGATGCATTTTATATACATTTAAATATATATGTATATATAGTTATTAAAGTTTTGGCCATGATGCACTTTGATTAAAATGTTTTATTTTGTGCCATAGTGTGCCATATATTAGGATGTATGCACATATACACACCTTCATTTAAGCAAATGATGTTTATTGAATTAAAAATAGTTTACTACTTTAAACTACTTACCACAAACACCTAATAGACTTGTATAGAAATAAAATTCTTCAATTACTGTGGGTTAGAAGCAGACCCATAAACATGAGGAGAATAATTAACAGAAATCTCTGAATATTATCTTACAAAGACAAATCTTATCTCAAATCATATAAATAAGAAGAGTTTTGCAGAATGTTCAATTCTATGCCAACACAACTCATTTTAACATTTCTCATAGGTAATTTTCTGTATAGCCATTGTGAAAACTTTAGGTGATAGCTAATAAAGTTCATAGAACTAGTAAAACTGTGAACTATAAGCATTTAGAAATTCACTTTTTAAAATCCCCAGTTGAGCATGAAAATGAAAAATCTATTTTTCAAGTCTAATTTAAGTCATAAATTTGTGAAGTGCAGGGTAGAATGGTTCTCATGGACATGAGAATTAGGCAATGATATTATAGAATGAGAAATTAAAGCAAACTACTACTATACTTTTACAATTGAAGTGATGTCTTCAGGGATAAGAAAAACAGACTTCAAGTGATCATGCTAAATATAATAAATAAGGATACAAAAGGAAAGTACTGGATAGTTTTACTCCTGTGTGAAAAATAAATTACTAAAGCAAAAGAAATAACAGAAGTAACTCCTGAACTCAGTAAAAACTATAAGGCTACTGGAGGGAAAAAGGCATGAGAATTGGGTATGATGTGTAGAGGTCTTTGTTTTGTGGTGGATTAGGCATGAACCTTTGGTAGTAGGTTTAGTGTCAAATACATACAGAGGTATGAAGTCAAACCATTGAAACTGCAGAATAGTATAAGTCAAAGTCAGTGGAAAATGCTAATAAAGAAGAATAAAGTGTGAAAATGTAGATACCTTTCAATAGAAGAATGAGAAGCATAAAGCATAGAAATTTGACTGAGTTTGCAGTCAGATCCAATGAAATTCAATTTAGTCACCACTTATCCTGGTGTTCAAAATCAATATGCAATAATGAAAAGTCTTATTTGAAGAGCCATGGTAGGATTAAAACACACCAGATCTTATGTTTCTTAAATAAATTTTTTTATTAATTTTGCAAATTTTCACTTGGATCTCATTTAAATAAAACAATTAGAAACAAACATAATTTATCCTACCACTGTAAGATCTTTGGGACATCATCAAGATCTATATAAAACAGGCACAATTTTCTGACGCTATTTTGTTTGGCTTTGTTTTGATACAAAGAAAATTATAAACATAAATTTATAAACTAGATATTTTAATTGAAGCTTTTAAAATCATAGAGTCAAAAGGATTTTTCATAAAGCATCTAAATAAGTATTAATATTTTTACTTTGGTTTTTAATTGTTTCTCATGTGTATTTATACATAAACACAATGTATATATCACTTGATTATTTGTGGAAAAGAGCTGTAAATGTTCAAGATTCTAAAACAAGGGTCTGGTTTTAGATAATTTACATACTCCAGGTGAGGAATGATGAGTGAGAGAAAGGAAAAATTCAAAAGAATATTTGGGCTAGAAAATTGGCAGGACTCAAGGGCTGGAGAGATAGTATAGTAGATAGGGTGCTTGCTTTGCATGCTTGCTTTCTGGTTTGATTGCAGTATTCCATATGATTCCTAAGTCAGAAGTGATCACTGAGTGTAGAAACAAGAGTAAGACATGAGCAGCTCCAGGTGTGACCTAACACCCCTGCACCCCCCAAAAAAATCAAACAAATTTACAGGACTTAATTAGTTGCATGTCCAAGGCGGAAAATTTAGGTGTGGTCTTAGTGGCATGGTATAAGTTGTAATTATTATACTTTGGAACTTTACCTACTGAAATATTTAACGTGGGAACCAATATGGCAAATAGGTGGATAAAAGAGTAGATGAACAATTCCAAGTTACCAGTGCACAAGGAAAAAGAAAGAATTGTTTTAGAATAAAATAATTATAAATGACAGTTGCATTTTGAGTAGTAAGAGTGAAATACTGATAGGCTTTTTCTGGACATAGCTGTCTTTTGGGGAGCTCATATTTCTTTACTTTCAGGTTATAATTTTCTAGTTTTATTCCTGGTGAGTGAAACATCCAGAGAGGCAATCACAGAAAGCAGAAATGAGTTGAATGAAGTTGAACATGTAGAAAACTCATGCTGATTCAAAATGGCAAGATTAAGTTGCTAAAGACCAATGTGGATTCTCAAGTGGTAAAAGAAACCTACCTATAAAATGATCAATTTAGGGGTGAAACATCTATAAGAAGTTTGCTATGTTGTGATTATAGGCACTGCCAGTGTTTCCCAGGAAGACCTCTCTTTTTGTGTGTGCTATGAACCAGGTTTGGTCAGAGACCCTCTGTTGGATACTCCATTAGAGGCGTGAAGAAACTCCATCAGGAAGAGCAAGAGTCCAGAAGCTCAGGGATGGAAGAAAGGTTCTATACTTAAATCTCAAATAGGGATCAATTTTTTGATTTGTATCAAGGATACATAAAAAGAAACTTTTGAATTCAGAGTCAGAGAAAGTGCTTTAAGTGAAATAATTAGCTTTGAAATCTTCCAATCTTACTGAAGGCACTTTTTTTTTTTATAAGACCTACCGAACCCTTGGAGAACAAAGCAGTCCAACCAAATAAGAAGTGTCCTAATTTTTTGAACCAAGTAGTGATTAGTAAGGTTAGGGTGATGAAGAAAGCAAACAAGGGAGGGAGAAGAGAAATCATCCCTGCCCCTTCTTTTTAATAATCAAACAATAGATCTGGAGTTAGGAAGAGTGGAAATGTCATATCAAGATGAACATCTGATAAATATTTAGAACAATCATGCCCTTAAATATAAAAGAGGTTGTAAACTCTGCTCAGATTTTCACTGAACAATTTTATGTGAAACTGGTAGGGGATATGGAGTTGGAATATGGTATGTACAAAACTATTTTATATTGATTGGATTTGTTTGCTAAAATAAAAATATAATACTTGGCCAGAGCAGTAGATAAGTAGGGCATTTACCTTGCACGTGGCTGACCCAGGACAGACCTCGGTTTGATCCCGGTGTTCCATATGGTCCCCCATGATAGGAGCGATTTCTGAGCACATAGTCAGGAGTAATCCCTGAGCATTATTGGGTGTGGCCACCCCCCATAAAAGAAATAGAATAAAATGTTTGTATTTGTTTGGCATTCCAGCTTCAAATAGGGTCTTTTTATAACAGTAAATATTTAATTAATAAAATAATAGAGTCTTCTTGGGAGTGTCTTAATGTGGAGGTGAAAGTAGGATATCCTAATATATTTATCTAATATGAACACAACTGGATGATGTTAGATCTAAGGGAGAAATTAATATTACAGAAAAATATTTAGATATTTATCTGAACAATTTATAAGCCTTTTAGTTCAACAAGTTATGTTCTCTTCCACACACGATGTCTATAGGATTTATTTGTATCAAGTATCTTATTCATAGCTCCCAGTATAAACTCTTTGAAATCACATTTTGCCTCTGTTTCAAGAATAGCAATGTGGGAAACACTGAGAAAATGGTAGAGGGAAATGGGCACTATGATAGTGGGTCTGCTGTTGGCATACTGTATTCATGAAACCCTACCATCCACAAACAGTATTATAAAATTGTAAATCACTGGGGAGGAGGAGATAAACTTTTTCCTCACAATTAACTGCATTTCAAATTCTCAATCCAGCACATCTTTTTTCACCAACTAGAGTTTCATATGGGCTTATCCCTTCACATGGATCACTCCATAGGTGAAGGATGGAGGTTTCATTTATAGGTTTCATTTATATTGTTGTGTTCACTGCATTGGAACTCCCTTTCAACCGATTTCTATTTTTAACGCCCAGTTCAGGTTAACTAGGATGTTTTCCAGGCCCTTGAGATTACAGACCAATTTCTCTGCCTTTTATGGGAACTATGGCTTTATATGACCCAGAAAATATTTGAGAATCTACTAAATGAAAAACTCTGATCCTCTTCTCTTACCCACAGTTCGTAGCTTTAAACTGCCTATTATAGGTTCAACTCTTCTCAGATATGTTCCTGCTTTAACGACTCTGGAATTTCTCAGGTCAAGTGGAACAAAGTGTGTCCAAAGCAACTAATTGGATAGACTAGCTGGAAGGACTTTGACTCCCTCACATCAGCTATGATTCCCCAAACTGACCTGCGGTTTAAATTGTTAAAAATCTCTGGTGGTTCAACCTTGCTATTAGCTGATGTCTGTGGACCTTTTTAGAAGCTGATGTATTACAGATTATAGCAAGTTCCCTTATGCGTTGACTGTTTATCTATTTCCACAGGACTGATTTTTATCATTGTTTTTATTTGTTTTGGGCCATAACCATGGCGCGTAGGGGATACTCCTGGCTATGTGCTCAAAAATTACTCCTGGCAGGCTCAGAGGACCATAATGAAATGCTTTCTTCCTTTCTTTCTT
>PVKC010027462.1:0-15751 GCA_004027635.1 Crocidura indochinensis | reverse complement strand
TTTTTTTTTTTTTTTTTTTTTTTGGTTTTTGGGTCACACCCGGTGACGCTCAGGGGTTACTCCTGGCTATTCGCTCAGAAGTTGCTCCTGGCAGGCACGGGAGACCATATGGGGAACCGGGGGATCGAACCGCGGTCCGTCCTAGGTTAGCACAGGCACCTTACCTCCAGCGCCACCGCCCGGCCCCATCTACTGACATTCTTAAAGTTCTAACCTGTAGCATGGAGTCTTCCTACAGAAAAAGTATCTGATTCTTGCATTATCACTCCCTAAACAGAAAACATCAACACAAATAAAATATCACATAGAAGCAAAAAGGAATTTCTCTGGTTCCCCAAACACAACAGGAGTGAGTTCTGAGTGCAAAGTCAGGAGTCACCATTGAGAATTACTGGGTGTGGCCCAAAAAGCAAAACAAAAACTATAAGTTTTATTGTGGGGGAGGGGCACACACATGTATTTCTTTACTTGCAGAGGGCCAGAGAGAAGAACACAGTATGAAAACAACAAGAAGCAGCCCAAACCAAAGGACAACCACTTCCACCCAGAACAGAGAACGTATATGCTTACCTGCTGGCCCTGCAGCCTCTGCTGAAGCTGCATTCTAAGTTGCTTGGGGGTGTTGGTCCGTGGTCTCATGATATTGGCCCTGGGGTGCATTCCCTGAAGAGGGAAACTGCCCTGCTGGTTCATCTGATTCATCATCGAGTTAAAAGATGGTGATTGTCCCTGAAGATTAAAGCCTCCTTGCATGGGAGGTCCCTGTGTTGGGTACGTCTGCCCATATAATGCTGCCTTTTGATCCATTAGTACTGTTGCATCTTGACCTTGGAAAACATCCTGTTTGGGTTCCAAAGCTTGTCCCTTAGAAAGCAAACACATAAATGAACAGTAAAGTACATCTGGGGAAGCGACAGAAATCAAATGTTCTGGCCACAAGATAGTAGCAGTCTTAGGGCCAGAAAGATAGCACAGAGAGTAACTTTGTATGTGGCCTTGTACGTGGTCAACTTAAGTTCCGTTTTTAGCATTCCATATGGTCCCCTGGTCACTGCTAGGAGTGATCCTGAGTAACTGGCTGAACCAGGAATAAACCTCTGTGCATTGCTGGGTGTTGCCCAAACACACGTCCCTCCTCCACCACAAAAATAAAAGAAATATATATAGTGTTTGGATTCAACTTCCAACACCAAACAATTCACCAAGCAGTGCAGACTATAGTCCTGGAGTCCTCCATTCCCCCTGTGTGCACAATTAAGATGGCGTAGGAATCCCCGGAAATTCAGGCCCAAACCTAAGTGCATCCTCAGGTCTTAGCACCAAACTACCAGCCAGATTGCAAAGAATCATGGGTGTCCCACACTGAGCACTGCTTAGGAGGTACCTATCCAAACAAACAAACAAAAAAGACATCAAATACTCTAATGTCTAGCTTCTTAAACTGTTGAACACAAACTCCATATGGAATCGTGGAATCATGTAACTGAATAAGTAAGTGGGAGGGAGGGGGGGTCACCCAAAATTGACAACAGTAAACAGTTCTGAACGTACAACTAAAAATTATTTCAAAGCCAAATGAATCCAAATACTGCATCCAACGTTTTTCTGGCAATGCTAACCATGTTACATTTCTCTGGGAGAAGAGGTTCAGGAATAAAAAGTTGAGTAAGTCCTGTTCTAAAGGTGAAAAACAGTGTGCAAACAGTGAGTCACAGGGTTCCAAAAGCAAATTAGGTTTACTGTCAAAAGTTCCCAGAAACATAGTCTGTGGCTCATCTTTTCACAGTTGTGTCTCATGCCTAGCACAAAGACTCATAGATGCAATTTTTAAAAACATTCCACCCCAGGGCCAGAGCGATACACAGCAGGTAGGGCATTTGCTTGCATGTAGTAGACCCAGGTTGGATTCCTAGCATCCCGTACGGTCCCCCCCCTGAGCCTGCCAGGAGTAATCCCAAACAAGACTGGGTATGGCCCAAGAACGACAACATGTTTCATCTGCAGTTCCCACATGGTCCCAAATACCATCAGAAGTGATCCCTGAGTACTATCAGGAGTAATCCCTGAGCATCGCCCTGTGCAGCCCCAAAACAAACAATAATAGACCAAGGCTAAGCTTAATACCTCTTTATTTGTACAGAATTCACCCACTCAGCAAAGTTGCAGTGTTAGCTCCCCAGAAAAAGGCCCTTCTGAATCTTTTCTCAATCCATCCCCAGTAGCCACCATAGTTGTCCACTCAGTCTAGAAGTTAGACTAGAACTCTTGTTGTCTTTTGCTAATATATATATACTTATTTATACTCTACATATGAACAGATATTTTAATAGTGTTAATATCAACAATACTTTAAATCCTGGAGATTTGTTTCAGACCAGATTTCTAGGTTTCATGACCATATGAACTTCCCATGGCAAATATAAAATTATGATCACTGTTATGAATGAATTTTCATGTAATATGCACATAGATGTTTTGGAGATAGTAAGCGCTAACTCTGGCAGAATGCTTGGCGTGTATTCACTCACTCACTCACTGTGTAAAATCTAAAGGCCGTCTTTACTCTGTACAGGAGGAGCCAAATAGCTATTCATTCAGTAAGTAAGTACATATTACTTGCCAAGTATCATTTTCCTACACACATACAAAATAACATCTGGCAGGTGACAGAAAAAATAAATAAAAATGATTATTTTAGGAGCTGGAGAGATAGCATGGTGGTAGGGGTTTGCCTTGCATGCAGAAGGACAGTGGTTCGAATCCTATATCCCATATGGTCCCCCAAGGCTGCCAGGAACAATTTCTGAGTGTAGAGTTAGGAGTAACCCCTGAGAGCTGCCGGGTGTGACCCCCTCCAAAAAAAAAGTATCAAAAACAAAACAAACAAAAAAAAGAGTATTTTGAAAGAAAAAAGCCTGCCACACTAAACCAAAAAGAGTCTGTCAGATACTTCTCATCCATGGCCAGAGACTGCTTGTACCTACTCTAAGGAAAGGTGCCTTATTGTCTTGGTCTTGTACCCTCTGTTAAAATAATGTCTAATGATGTTTGCTTCTTCGATCAATGAGATGAACTTGGGTAGGAGAAGCTTAATTAGTTCACTCTTGTTTTTCACTCTCTAATAAAGACTGACATGCAGAAAGCAAAAGATTTCTTTAATAAAGGAGTCCACTAGAAAAGTCATTAATTAGAGGCGGAAGAGATAGCACAATGGTAAGGCATTTGCCTTGCATGGGGCTGACCTGAGATGGACCTGGGTTCGATTCCCTGCATCCCATGAAAAACCACTCCGGAAATACAGTCAACTTAAGTCAACATTCTCTCGACTAAAAAAATCTAAAGTAAAAATAAAAACTGGCTTTATTATATTGTTTTTCTCCCACTGTGTAAAACTTGACATCTTTAAAGACGCTGTTGCTGAAAGTGACGTCATACTAGTAAGCTTTATTGTCTAAAAGTAATGCTGTTATTTCTAAATGTAGTAATGTCACATAAGAAAGAAACACATTCAAATACTTTTGTGTATGGCTTCATGAATTTTGCAGATATGACATGTATAGACAGGTATGAGCACACACACTCATATATTTTTCCATGCTAATGCTACTTACTTGATTTACAAGCTCAGGTATGCCCAAAGCTCTGTCAATTTCCTCTAACCCTGTGGCATCTGTGTTGCTCAGAAGAGTGTGTAGTTGGTCTAACAATGCCCTTTCATCACTCTGGCCTTCCAAGTTAGAAGGTGGACCAAGTAAGTCATCCAAGGAATTCCTAAGAAGTGGTCTGAAAAGAGATTTTCAATCAATTCTAATGGTACTTTACTCTTTAAAAAAAATAAAATGTGGGCAAAGAAGATACCTCAAGAGACAAGAGCACTTGCTTTCAAGCAAGAGCACCAAGTACAATCCCGAGCACAAATAGTCCCCAGCACTTTGAGAAGCCATACCTGAGCACTGATTCAGAATAAGTAGTCCCTAAGCAATGCCAAGTATTGCTTAGTTGGCAAACAAAACAAAAATAACAGCAACCACAGAAAGTTGTTTTTTGGATTTGGTTTTTGGGCAATGCATAGGGGTACTCCTGTGGCTCTATAGTCAAAAATTATTGCTGGGGGCAAGAGAGATAGCACAGTGGTAGGGTGTTTGCCTTGCATGAGGCCAACCCAGAATGCAGGCGGACCTGCATTTGGTCCCCTGAGCATGCCAGAAGCAATTTCTGAGCCAGAGCTAGAAGTAACCCCTGAACACCACCAGATCTGGCCCAAGAAATATTTAAAAATAAATTATTCCTGGCAGACTTGGAGGACCAAATGGGATGTCAAGGATTAAACCTAGGTTGGCTGTGTGCAAGGCAAGCACCCTAGCCACTGTATTATTGCTCTAGTGCAGTATTTTAAATAGGGATGGAGTTGTAGAGTGTTTGTTTGCCTTGTACGCAGCTGACCCAGGACGAACCGAGTTTCAATCCTCGGCATCCCATATGGTCCCCCAGTTATATGCCAGGTGTGGCAAAATAAATAAGTAAATAAATAGTTTAAATAAAACTCACATACTGCAAAGGTAAATAATAAACTAACCGCGAATAGCAAATGGCATCACTTTAAACTTAAAGTATGCAGTCTTTTTTTTGGTTTTTGGGCCACACCCGGTGATACTCAGGGGTTACTCCTGGCTTTGCATTCAGAAATCCCTCCTGGTTTGTGGGACCATATGGGACGCCGGGGGGATCTGTCCTACATTAGAAATGTGCAAGGCAGGGGCCCGGGAGATAGCATGGAGGTAAAGCGTTTGCCTTTCATGCAAAAAGTCATCGGTTCTAATCCCGGTGTCCCATATGGTCCCCCGTGCCTGCCAGGAGCAATTTCTGAGCATGGAACCAGGAGTAACCCCTGAGCTCTGCCGGGTGTGACCCAAAAACAAAAACAAAAACAAAAAAAGAACAGATGAAGGGATGGAAATACCAGGCTATACATGACTTGTGTCTGGGGTCAGCCAAAATCTCTTTGTTTAATACTTGGCCTGCAGGCATCAGATACTGACAAATATAATAGAAATCTCACAGACCTGAAGCGCTGCACACAGCTCTTTAAACCATTGAAGAGCAGTGCAATTAATGGTTATACAGCTTATAAAGTTCTGTGAAACTGAAATTTTTTCAACATGGAGAGAAACATTTAAATTAATAATACTTATAAGTAAGTCTCTATCAATGTATTCATTCACTGCCTACTCAAGAGGAAACTTTTTTCTTTAATTTACAACACAATTCAAATTAGAACTGGCATTGGCAGGTACTCATTTTGCTCATGAGTTAATGATCAAGCTACATAAAAATTATATACTCCACAATCTACCTTTTACAAAATATGAATGCCACGGGTTCACTGTCATCCTTGAAATACTTTAAATATCTTCAGAAAAAAAATTTATCCAAGCTTTAAAAATCCATTTTTGGAAAACTGTAGCTTATCTGATAAATATCAAACTAGTAACAATTTAAGTGACACACTAACATTCTTACAACATTATGAAAAATCTTCTTACAGGAGAGAATCTCAGGATGGACCAGTTGATGATTTGACAGCTTGACAGTCCAGACTTGTCTCCCCTCCACCCCGCCTCATGAATATCATGCACGCAGTCTGCCTCGCTGATACATGCATCTACTTCGCAACCAAGTACCTCATTTTCAGAGAATTTTTTTTTATTACCCATCAAGTTTTTTTTTTTTAATCTGTGCTCTTTTCTAAATAATCTGATACTAACATATTTTTCCAATATACAAAAAGTCTCACCGGTTCTGAGTCCCATGAAGGCCTTGCTCCATGGACAACATGCCGTCTGGCCAAGAACCTGGTTGGTTCGATGGTGCTACTTGGCCATATGGACTGACCCCCATTCCCATGGGAATTTCACCAGGTCCTGAGGGAACGAAAAAGATACATTTGCAAATAAACCAATAACAGAACTTGCTCTAAAATCTGAGTTTGCTTTTTCATGAAGAGGACACTTACGCATTTGAAGCATCTGCTGTTGTTGCTGCTGTTGCTGCTGTTGCTGTTGGTGGTGGTGGTGTTGCTGCTGCTGGTGTTGCTGCTGGTGTTGCTGTTGGTGCTGCTGCTGCTGTTGGTGCTGTAACATTGGTCTTGCGCCTGGGATGCTATTGGACCGAAGGGGCAGGGAGGGCATTGAACCCCCCAAAGAAGGTCTGGGTAAATTATAATCTGCTGCTGGTCGTCCCATGGAATTTGAACTCATAGATTCTAGTCTGCTGGTCTTCGAGTTTGGTAATCCCCACTCTCCTGAGGACGGAGTCTGATTCATGGTCAGATTTCTGTTTGGTCCACCTATAGCCAGTGAAAATTATTAAACCTTTTCCACATTATGAAATTCTTCAAATGTATGTACACATACATATACAATTATATACAACATCAGCTTTGGCCAAAAATACAATGCTGTCATCCGAAATATTGCCAACTATAAAGACAGTTTAGACCGTAAAGCTGCCATATATTCATGGCAAGTTAAACAGTGTCTTAGATCAAAGTCTCTTTAAGAGGGTCTGGAGAAATCATACAGGGCATAAGGAGCTTGCTTTGCACGGATTCCCCTCCCAATCTCTGGCACCTCATATGGTCCTGGAGCATCTCCAAAGTAATTCCTAAGCACATAAGAAGGAATAAACCCTAAGCAGCACCTGCTGTGGCCCAAAAGCCAAAAGCCTCTTTAGATTTTAGGTACAAAAGGCATGGGGAGGGGGAGAATATTCATAAAAATAATTATATGATTAGAATTCAAAACCCTATTGCTTAAGAGTAATTTTTTAAGAGGTTACAGAGATAGTATAGCAGGTAAGGTGATTGCCCTGCATGTGGTCAAGACAGGTTTGATCTGGTACCCCAAGCTTTGCTAGAAGTGATTCCTGAGTGTAGAACCAGGAATAAGCCTCAAGTACAATTGGGGTATGGCAAAAAAACATTTTTCTCTAAAAACACTACTTATTTCCACTTAATTGAGTGCTTTACATTTGGGGCAAGGGAGATAGTAATGGGGTTAAGGCATTTGCCCTGCACAATCCCCAGCACTACAAATGGTACCCCTGGGCCCTTCCAGGAGTGATAACTGAGTGCAGAGCTAGAAGTAACCCCTAAGCACAGCAAAGTGTGGCCC
Organism: Crocidura indochinensis; assembly: GCA_004027635.1. Classification (NCBI taxonomy): domain Eukaryota; kingdom Metazoa; phylum Chordata; class Mammalia; order Eulipotyphla; family Soricidae; genus Crocidura; species Crocidura indochinensis. The sequence continues at coordinate 8,579 of PVKC010027462.1, read as the reverse complement.
CAAAACCAAACCCCTTCCCCGAAATTATTTTAAACTTGTTTTTCCCAAAAGAAATTTTAATAAGTACCAAATAAAAACAACATACCCATATTTGAACCATAATTGTCCTGACTATCCATCATTCGTTGATTCCCACCCAACATGGTTTGCTTTGGTAACATGGAGAAAGCATTGATGTTCTTTATTGGAGGGCTAGAACCAACAGTAACAGGACTCTCGAGAGATGCTGCTCGGTTATAAGGAGGACGGATGGGCTGCACAGACGGGGAACTCCTCAAACCTGCAGGAACAAGGGTACATGACAGACATCTCTGCTCCAGTGCTCAAAACATAAATACTCAGGTGCAAACCATAAGAACCAAGACTTTCTTACTAAAACAAGCACTATATTCCTAGAACAAAATAAACACTAAGAACACAGACCAAAACTTTTATTAGATCTACCAAATAAAGTACAACCAAGAATCTGTATTGGCATTCTGTAGTCTATCAGGGAGTTCATATTACTGCTTCTTTTAATACCACAAATATTACCAATGTTTCAAACTCCTAAAGATTGCCCATAATGTGCTTATTAAGTGGCTTCTCTAGTCAAAATTTCATAATATAATTTAAAAGTTGTTTAATTTAAAAGTTGTTTCCTAATTAATATTGCACGAAAGGTAACTTTTCATCTTAACCTTTTTCAGCTGTTTTTTCTAACCTATTTGTTAATTTGATTGTCTTTCGGTTTAGGGAATAATGTCACTGAAAATGTATAATCTGGTTAACCATACATTCTTTTTTAACTGATACATAGAATATGTCTTTGTTGGGGCCCAGGAAATAGCATGGAGGTAAGGCGTTTACTTTTCATGCAAAAGGTCAATCGGTTCAAATCCCGGTGCCCCATATGGTCCCCCGTGCCTGCCAGGAGCAATTTCTGAGCATGGAGCCAGGAGTAACCCCTGAGCACTGCCGGGTGTGATCCAAAAACCAAAAAAAAAAAAAAAAAAAAATGCTAAACATGACTTTGAAAGCTAAACAATAAAAATTGTGTAATATATTTAAAAAAAAAAGAATATGTCTTTGTTAAAATGAACAAGAAAACATACAGCTACAGGAGGTAGAGGAGTTTGGTAAAAACCAATAACCACTGAAGAAAAGTGACAGCTAAATTCTCTGTGCCTATGAAAAGTATGTCCTATCTACAACCATCTGAAGCAACCAAGGATTAATTTTTCCTCCATAAATGCCATAATTACTTGCATGAGATTAATCAGAAATGGGACCTTCAAAAGCTAGAAAATGTTATAAAGCTCTCAAATACACAATTAAAAATTAGTATTCTTATCATCTAAGAGGGAGGCCATGTATTTCAACATTATAAACGCAATTTGAATCCTCATCTTAGTTCAAGAGTATATAAGTACATAAAAGAGTGTAAAAATTTGAAAGGCAACAACAATAAAGCCTACTTCTTTTCTCACCCAGAGAATTAGTTCCTTGAAACATCTGTTGCTTGGTTCCCAGATTACTACCATTTGTGGGCATAGAATTATTGTAAAAGTCAGCACTAGTCAGATCACCAAGAATAGCATCTAGATTATCCAAGTCTCCAGGTCCCTGAAAATAAAATTTTAAAAATTAATCTATATGCATGACTAGATATATAGGCTTATAAACATGCTGGGGGAAGAGTGTGGGGGGAGAGCTAGAAACAGATAAATAAGTTACCTGAAAGGATAATACCTGAAATATAAGTTATCTGAAAGGATAATACTAAACTTAAAGGCTGGCACATTATGGTCCTCATCCCTAGTCCTCTGTTCCTTGGTAGAACTAAAAAGCACTGGTTATAGGGATGATTTCGAAGGAGCTCTTTTGAGAATCTATAATGCAGACTTAATTCTCAAACTATAGGATATGTTCCAACTAATACTACTCATGTATATTAGCTTATAGAAACTTAATAGACACCTTCTGAAAATAAGACTAATAATAAAAGCAATAAGCTAATATTCAACAAGATCATCACATGACAACTTTAAAAAGGGCTTTTTGCGGGCCAGAGAGATAGTATACTTGGTAGGTGCTTTGAGCACAGCCAGGTGAGGGCCCAAAAAAACAAAACAAAAAAAAAAAAAACAGGGGACATGCTTTGCATGTTTAAGGTACTTGGTCTGAATCCTATCACCACCACAATTAAGCAATCAATTGGGGGGGAGCATGGTTTCAACCCTTGGCATTGAATGATACCACTCTCCTGCACGCACAGTAGAGGAGGGACACAGAGGAGGACTTTAGGTTAATGAAGAATACTAGGTCATACAAAGGACAGGTGTGCCAGGGAAATGGCCCAAAAGATTGGATGGAGTACAATGCCTTGTATGCAGGAACCCTGGTTCCAATCCTAGCACTACACAGTCCTCCAGAGAGAACCATGGACAATGAGCACTCAGCCCAAGTACCCGTAGATGTGACTCAAAAACAAAACAAACCAAAAAAAAGAAACAACAAAAGACTTTCTAAGTTTAACCATATTAATACCTCCCCAAAAGAATGCTCAAAGGGAATCTGGAAAATACTTAGCATATCATGAAGTAAATTAAATCTGGTATTTAAATAAAAATAAAATTTTACTGTTCATACAAGATTCCCCCCATATCAGACCCTTAAATAATCCAATCTGTTCATTCCAACAAGACACCTCTAGAAATTTTCAAATTAGCTACTAAGAATGGTTACCTTTTATACCATTTGATACTTCTAATATAAACCATTATTTCTGACACAGCAATCTTGCTGATTCCCAAAATGTCCGAGAAGAATGATAGCGCAAACTTATTTCCATTAGACAAATCTGACAGACTGCTTCTCTTAACAAAGGAAAAGTCATCAGATAAACAGGACGTTACCTCTTCATGTGTCTCTGTCTTAATTTTAGAGTCTTTCTCTTGACTCGAGCTGGGAAGGGAGGAGCTGCTGCACAAAACTGGCTTACTATCCAGAGCTTCCACTTTGGGCTGAAGCTCTTTCGACAGTGTGTCACTAGGGTCATCCCGGTCCAGCAAATACCTAAGCAGAGCATTATTTTCCTTCTTCTTAGGACTTAATTGCTCCTGCTTGACAGTTCCATCCGCACAAGATGCTGTACTACTACTGCTGGTGTCCTTCCCAGTGGCTTCTGCTGTGATCTTAGCTACTTCAGCGGGCGAATTCCCATTCTGCAGCAACTTGTGCAAAATCCGGTGCTTCTCCTGCAGCAGTGACCCGTGCATATTGGAAGTGGAAGACACACCTCCAGATGTTGAAGAGGAGACACCAGAGGGGCTGGTGACACTAATGGAAGCGTCTTTACAACTTGAATCCAAGGGAGAGTTTGTCAGGGAGGAATGAGCTCGCTCATCGGAAGAGCAGGTTAGTAACTGCAGTAATTTTTTATGGCCTTTGCTTTCCAGAGGACCCCTCTGAGTCTCGGACCCTTCCACACTGCTCTCCTTACTTTCTTTGTCACTGAGATCCCTGTTATTATTAGATGGGCACAATGAACTCTCCACTGGATTCTGGTCACAATATAAGCCTAAGGGACTCTTAGAATCCTGACTATTTACTTTACTTGGTTGGTTAATATTCATATTGGGAGAGTTGTCCAATTTGGGACCTGGTGAAGACAGAGTGGATAAAAGAGAAGTCCCCACACCCTCGCTGATAGCTTGAAGGGCACTGAGAGAACTGCTAGAAAAGCTGAGATTCCCAGTATTGTTAGAAGATCCCATGGGAGAATTCACACCTGGATATAAGGAGAGAAAAATCAGAACACAAACTAATCAGATCTATCAAACACTACTTGGCACTTCAAAGTTTCTAGAATAGAAATAAATTAATTTGACAAGAATAAAAGGGTATAAAAAAGAAGATTTATGGGGGGAGGGGCACGCACACATGCAACATAAATACCTGCAACAGGAGAAAACTGATGTGAAGCCATCTTCGGACTCCCACGATTTCGTGGAGAAATCATGATATTCTGCTGGTTGGAGGCAAGACCAGGACTCCCGTGCGGGGGGCTGCTCATGTTCAGGCCATAGTTGTTATTCTGGTAGGAGGATGGGGACTGCATGCCTGGTCCAGCATTCATTGAAGCCATGTTACTGGAAGTGCCATACCTAGTTCCACTCATCTGCCCTGCAGTACTGGGATCGTTCAAGCCATATGTCCTATTGTTCAGCATCTGAAAGCCTTGGTTTGGTGACATGTTCATGCCGCCTACTGAATTGCTACACCCAGGTGCTGGAGGTCTAATGCCTTGTCCCACAGGATTTGGATTTGGTCTATACCCATTCTGTTCCCTACCAAAAAAAATGAGAGAAGAGCAACATTTTTACTGAAAATTTTCATAGAGTAAGGGATATATAGCTCACTATAATTTGTGTCTGTACTGACATGCCTTACCTGTATGAGGCCCTGGGGTCAATCCTGGCACTCCACAATAAGTAAAATTTCAGGTGAGAGATAGCACAGCAGTAGAGCGTTTGCCTTGCACGCAACCAACCCAGGACCGACAAGTGGTTTGAATCCCAGCATCCCATATGGTCCCCTGTGTTTGCCAAGAGCAATTACTGAGCACAGAATCAGGACTAAACCCTGAGTGCCACCATGTGTGACCCAAAAACCAAAAGAATAAAGTTTTTTTTTTTTTTTGGTTTTTGGGCCACACTCAGTGACGCTCAGGGGTTACTCCTGGCTATGCGCTCAGAAGTTGCTCCTGGCTTGGGGGACCATATGGGAAACCGGGGAATCGAACCGAGGTCCGTCCTAGGCTAGCGCAGGCAAGGCAGGCACCTTACCTCCAGCGCCACAGCCCGGCCCCAAGATTTTTTTTTCATATGTGTTAAACCCCTAAATCAAAAAAATTGGGGGTGTGTGTCTTTGGGCAGTAACCAGCTATGCTCAGGGATTACTCCCAGTTCTGTACTCAGGAGTAGTGGTTAGAGGACCATATAATATAAAATGTCAGGCATTGAAGCCTGTTTGGCTGCATGCAAAGCAAGCACTCTACTTACTGTATTATCTCACTGGCCCCCTAAATCAAATTTTTTAAAAGGATGATGTATCCAGGAACTTAAATTTCTTAAGATGCCATTCCAGTATCTATTCACAATTCCAAGTAGATACTAAACTATTAGTCCAAAAGCATTTTATAAGCCACCAGAATCTGAATGAGTGACACTACCATAGCAGTGAGAAGGGATAATAGCCATGTCAACTAGAATTTAGGTAAGGCATTTTTCTAATTACTGTTCATTTGGGCTTAACCTACATAATTTGGGGGGGAGGGGGTAGAATAAATGTATTTCATCTATCTGTAAACAAGTCGTTTAAGTAGTTATGGTATTTTTTAAACACATAAAATTAAATCAGATGAGTTAAGACTATATCCCAGATGTAACAAAGTACAGGGGCAGAAATGGATAAATCAGGAACAAGATTGTTTTTAAATCTGTACATTACTCATGCCCAAACAAAAAGAAGCAAATTCTAGAATGTCCCTAAAGTAAGGCTATTTGACAGAACTTGAATAGGTCTGTTAAAATTCACCTCACAATAGCAACAGTTCATTTCAACAAGAGAATGGCATCAAATAGCGTAGATAACCTAGATTACACTCAAGGACCTATGCTATACTACTAGATTCACTAACATATATCCCAGCCCAATTCTTTATTCTTAAGAGTGTACTTTCAAAAAATATTCTTTTTATAACAATTCCTAAAAGTGGGCCAGAGCGATAGCTCAGTAGTAGGGCATTTGCCTTATACACAACCAACTCACAATGGACCCAGGTTCGATTCCTAACATCCCATATGGTCCCCTGAATTTGTCAGGAGTGATCTCTGAGCGTAGAGACAGGAGTAACCCTGAGCACTGCCGGGTGTGACCCCAAAATCCAAAGAAAAAAATTTAAAAGTAACAGAGATAGGGGCTGGGCAGTGGCGCTGGAAGTAAGGTGCCTGCCTTGCCTGCGCTAGCCTAGGACAGACCGCGGTTTGATCCCCTGGTTTCCTATATGGTCCCCCAAGCCAGGAGCGACTTCTGAGCGCATAGCCAGGAGTAACCCCTGAGCGGGTGTGCCACCCCAAAAAAAAGTAACAGAGACAGTCAGATTTTATATTCTCTTTCATCTTCTTGTTTATATCCCTTTTCATTCCCTGACTTCCATATAAAGTTTTTTAATGAACAAACATTCATTTTCACTTAAAAGAAACCAGTACAAGGGGCCAGAGAGATAGCATGGAGGTAGGGTGTTTGCCTTGCAAGCAGAAGGACGATGGTACAAATTCCAGCATCCCATGTGGTCCCCTGAGCCTGCCAGGAGTGCTTTCTGAGAGTAGAGCCAGGAGTAACCCCTGAGCGCTGGGTGTGGAGGAGAGGGAGGGGTGGGGGAGGGGAAAGGAGAGCACAAATCCAGGAATCTAAGACACTGTAGCAAATTCAACAACCTTCCTGTCTCATCTGTTGTTGTATCTTCTCCCTTACATTAATACTCATGTGTTGTGTGAAGATTGCTGCATTTAATATGAAAATAAATAGTAAACAATCATTACCGCTGAAGAAAATGGGTTGAAACAAAGCCATGACGATCGTTTGTTACAGGATTTCGGAAGAGTTTGCTTTTTGTTTGTGCAGATACTATGGTTCCATCTGCCAAAGAGAACCGATACACTGGGGTTTCTGCATGGCCATGTATATAGGCTGTTGGAAGAAATAATTCATTACTAGTAACTAACAGGCAAAATATGTATTTGTAGAAGAATAAGAAAATCTACTTAAGTGCAGCATTTTCAAAATTCAGTGAGAAAATGAGATCTGTATCAAAGTCATGAACAGGCTAAAATAAGGCCATTCAAGAATTCTTTTCCTACCAACAAACACGCACAAATAACAACTGCAACTAAGGATATACCTAATGTTTCAAAGCAATGACTTTTTACTACTGGTTAGTGAAAATCTCTTTAACAAAATGGTTTTCAACTGCCAGTCCACAGCTAGTGCCAATTCATTTTTCCAAAAAGTACTGCTTCAAACATACCAAACACCATAACTTTAAAAAAAAAAAAATCAAGACTCAACCTCAAAATTCTTACCTTCTTGATAGTGCCGTTTCTGGGACCATGACTGCCCATCATTAAGACTAAAAAATCTCTGAATACACCTGCGGATGATATCTTCGAAGCCTGGCCTCATGGAGGATCTCAGTGAATTTGTATCTATATTGACAACTTTACCTATTAAACAGAAAGAAAATATTTAAGTCCAACACACAAGTATTTCCTAGATGAACAATGCACTGCTAAGCAGTGAATAATAAACGTAAAGACAAATATCTCTGCCTCTATAGACCTATTCTCTCATCCAAATTTTTGCTCTATTCAGCTTTTCTCTTTAAGAACATACCCCCTGGGGCTGGAGAGATAGCATAGAGGTAAAGCAATTTGCCTTACATGCAGAAGGACGGTGGTTTGCATCCCTTATGGTCGGTCCCCATGCCTGCTTGGGCGATTTCTGAGCATAGAGCCAGGAGTAATCCCTGAGCGCTGCCGGGTGTGACCCAAAAACCAAAAAAAAAAAAAAGAACATACCCCCTTCAGGATACTTAAATATTTAAAAGTTCTGCTGTAGGCCAGAGTGATAGTGCAGTGGGTAGCACATTTACTTAGAATGCAGCTAACTGAGGTTTGATCTATGGCATCCCATATGGTTCCCCAAACTTACCAGGATTGATTCCTGAGTACAAAGTCAGGAGTAGACCCTGAGTATCACTAGGGGTGCCCCCCCCAAAAAAAAACAAATGAATAAAAAATGTTCTGCTGTATAAGCATAGAAGTCAACTAAGCTCAATAAACAAAAGCAATTTTAAACAATGTACTGCTTTATAACTTCTATCATCTGAATATATGAAAGACAGCCTGTCTATATACTCTGAGGTTCATTTTCACTTGAAGGAAGAACACCTACCAATAAAATGATCTGAGGAATAGTCTATTACTATAGAGCAAGAGAAACACCACCCTACACAACTAACAAAGACATTACTGGCATCTGAGATGCTTGGCCATTTTTCTATGCTAAAATCTAAAACTAATACTCATTTCCACAAGTCTGGAAATTTCGGACAATTTTTAAGTTTTATTATAAAATACTGGAGAGAAATTGTATGAAACTGAAACATGCTTTAAAGTTAAGTTTCAATAATATTTTTCTTAAAAATATGAACAAGCATTTCACTTTTTGAGCAGAAGTTGATACCAAGACAAAATACTTCATAAAACAGTTGCTACTGTAGTTGATGCATTTTCAAAGAAATATGACATCAACCTAACATTTATGTTCAATATTATTTGGAAACCAGTACTTAATGTCCTCAATAGTTACACTCTGTGAACCTTATCATTCTGTAGAACATTGAAGTTCTATCTAGAAAAATCAAAGTACTTGAGAATATCTAAGGGCAATTAAAGTACTGAGGATAGAGGTCGGAGAGATAGCATGGAGATAAAGCGTTTGCCTTTCATGCAGAAGGTCATTGGTTCAAATCC
>PVKC010027461.1:0-15640 GCA_004027635.1 Crocidura indochinensis | reverse complement strand
CATAGCCAGCACACCCTGGCTCTGTGTTCAGGGAATACTCTTGGCAGTGCTCAGAGGACCAGATGGGATATCAGGAATTGAACCCGGGTCAATTGTGTGCAAGGCAAGTATCAACCCTGCCTGCTCTACTCTCTCTACTCTCGACCTCAGAATCATGATTTCAAAAGGCCAGATTCAGCTCCGGGGTTTATCTGGGGAGGGGTCCTGGAAATCTGCATGAAGATAAATAAATGCAAATTAATTTTTTGGGGTGAATCTCTTGGTATATTTGAGACCCTGCAGAGACACCTCAGGAGTTTTCCCCCAGGGCTGTGAATCACTGAATTTGGGAGAATTAGATGGGTAAGATCAGATAATTGCAGGGGTTGCTAGGATCTGTTATCTGATTGGTCACAGGATTCATGTGGTGATGCCAAACACCTCATTATGTAGTGTCTTTCAGTACCAACCCTCAGGGTCCCCCAAACCTAAAAACCAGAAAAACCAGACTCTTGTTGCAACTCAATCAGGTTGCCTGACTTGTGGCTCATACTTATCCTCAGGAATGGACATGCTGAAAGCCTTTTCCTAGTGACCTTCACTACCAGCCTGGTGGATGTGTGTGTGGGGGGAAATGCATCAGGAGAAGGGGTAACAGCAAAGATTCGTTGGGGGCAAAAGAGATTGTAGTGGGATTAGGGCACTGACCAGGAAGCCAAGATGATCTGCTGAGCACTGCCAGGAGTAATAGAGCAGGGATGTAGGCACTTGCCTTGCATACAGACAACCTCAGTTCAATCTGCACCATCACTTGGCCCCCTGAGCACTATCAGGAGCAAATCCCCCAAACAAAGCAGGGAGTATTTCCTGAATACCACTGAGTATGCCCTTCTCTTCCGTATGGTATTTTAAGTTACCATACAGAAGGTCTTTATGTTATTGGGAAAGGGAGAGATGTAAATTGAGTTTCATTCTTCGCCTCTGACTCAAAAGTTTCTGAATCTAAAGCAGAAGCGATGGGACTTGTTCAGTCAGTCATGAACCTCATTCTGTCCTGGCACTGCATGGTCATATGAGTTCAGAACTGGGAGTAGCATCCTAGCACTCCCATGTTTGACTCAACACCTCCACCCAATGAAAAAACGTAAGAATGACCCATATGACTTTTTTTTTGTATACGAAGGAGTTGAAATCTGAACAACAACAACACAAGAGTCAAATCTGATATTTTCCTAAACTACAGAATCAGCACTTCTAACAATAGTACTAGAAACAGATTTTATGGGGGCTGAGGTCTTGATGTAAACATATATTAAAGGCTCATCTCACAGAGTAACTATGGAACTTGGAATGTGCAGGACAGTTCTGAAAGACTAGTGGACAGAGCAAGACAAAGAAAGGCGAGACAGAGATAACCCTTAATTTTAATTTTAGCAATAAAAGCCCTTTATATTGGGGGGGGGGCTACACCTGCTAGTACTAGGAGTTTCTCCTGGCTCTGTTAGAGAAATCACTCTTAGTAGGCTCGGTGACCATATAGAATATTGGGGATCAAACCTGGGTCTTCTGTATGCAAAGCAAATGTTCTACCTGCTATGCAATCACTTCAGAGAAAGAATGGAAAGTAAGATGGGGCCAGAGATATAATATTGCAGGCAGGGCACTTGCCTTGTATGTGGCCAGCACTTATTCAATCCTGTCACCACATGTAGTCCCCTAAAAACACCTCCAGGAAAGATTCCTAAGCAGAACCAAAAGTAAGTTCTAACACCCAAACCAATGCCCAGGCCTTCTTGCCAGGTTAATGGGAGGATATTGGTAATAGTTATGGATAGTGTCACAGACAGTGTTGGAGGTTAGTGAGAGCAGAGATCATGAGTGGTCTCAGGGGTAGAGAGTATGAAGGAAGGCAGGTGAATGCCTGGGACTTGATCTCTGGTCAATGTGGACATTTATAAGGCTTGAAGGACAAAATGTAAACTTCAGTAGTTCCAAAAGGAGCAGTTAGAGAGGTGGAAAGGGATTCTAAGAGAATCTGTTAAAGTCCCAGGGGCCAGAAAGATAGTGGTCAGGCACTTGCCTCACAGGAGACTGGCCTAGTTCAGTCCTCAGCACTGCATATGGTCCCTGAGTACTGCCAGGAATGATTCCCTGAGCATAGAACTACGAGTAAGCTCTTGAACATTGTTGGGTATGGTTCACCCCAGTCCTTCAAAATAAACCATCATTTTTTGTCCAGAACAAGGGGTCCTGGAACAGTGGGGAAAGTTCAGGAGTCCAAGATGAGGTCACAGTAGGGAAAGACCATCTGAGGTAAGTACGTGGTCAGTGGTGACTTGGTGAGGGGAATTTCTGGAGGGGGTGAAAACTGATGCCAACTTAATTATGCAACAAATGGAGAAGTCTGCTGATAATTCAACCCCATTTGTCACTTGTCTCTCCTCTAGTTCCCAATCTGGACCTGCATTGACCCTGCATGGCCTTCTAGTATGTCCAGAGAAAGTGGATGCAGTGGCTGTTGACATACAATTTTACTGACTGACTCCTGCTTCTGGGTATTAACCCCATAATAGATCCTGGCTCTGAAGAGAAGAAGAAGTCAAGTGGGTTAAATGCCTGGTTTTTCCCATGACGGAGAGAAACAGTCTTCCCAGAAGTTTAGTTTAAGCCTTCACACCCATTATAGGTGATGGATAACACCTAATTGTACACCTGCCGTCTTCACTGTGCTGTGGCAAGATTCTCCCAGGTTCCAGGCAGCTGAAGATAAGGCCATAGGAAAACTATGTCTTCATGAAGGCTCTTTCCCTCAGAGTCGAGACACAGCTTTGGAGGTGGTTTTAGGAGAGTTAGCCTAGAATTAGATGTGGACATTGCAGCTTGAGGGGCAAAGTTTAGGGGGCTGGGTACCCTTCTCAGGCTGACAGTATGAGACTATGCTGAGGAGAAGGATGGGCCCTTTTCAGTGAGAAACTGAAGCTCTGATTGCTAAAGCACTTTAATCAACTTCTGTGGCTTAGGGACAGGAGTCAGAATTCAAGACTTGAATTCCATGACTATTCAATAATATGAAAGAGGTAAAAATCTAAGGACCATAGTGGGTGAAGGAGTGGTTGAGACAAAACTACTCTATTACTTCCAGAAACATTGTTAGGAACATTGTTAGGAAACTAGGAACAAGAACAATAAAATTTTTCGTGGAGTCAGAGAGATAGTACAGCAGGGAGGGTGTTTTATTGGTGTGTGGTTGACCCAGGTTCGATCCCTGGTACCACATTTAGTTCCCTAAATACTGCCAGGTGATCCCTGAGCACAGAACCAGGAGTAAGTTTTGAGTACTGCTGGATGTGTTCAAAATCAAAGCAAAACAAAGTATTTTTAAGTCACTTCATACTGATGCTCAACAAATATTCAAACATATTTTTATAATTATTTTTTAGAATTTTATTTTATGCTAGGCCCTGTGGTTTCAGATATCATTAATGATAGGATTTCTTGGAAAAAAACCTTCCAGTATCATCCCCCCTCACTGCCCACACCAGAGTGTCTGCTTTCTGCCACAATGTCTGGGATCTACTCCTTCCCTCCTTATTCCCTCTCTTTCCCTTCCCTCACTATGCTAAGCTTCTAACTTAAAGATTTACTTCATTTTTGTTGCCTTTGGGCATTTGGTATTCCCTATTTTATTTCTTTATATTCCACACTTGAGAGGGTCATTCTGTGACTGTCTCTTTCCTTCTGTTTCACTTAGCGGCTGCTGCAGATTTCATCTTGTCTTAAAGCCTAGCAATCCCTCACTAGAGACCTAACTGCTGGCAAAGCTTGCTGGGAAATTTGTTAAGTCGTCACATCCTGTAGCTTGAGTGAAATTTTGACTTACTTGTAAATGCTTCAGAAGTCTCTGTTTTGGTTGGATTTAATCCTTAGCACTACAACAGAAAAGAAGAAGGGAGGGGAACAAAGAGAAAAGTGAGGGGAACAAAGAGAAATGTAAGGGGAGGAAAAAAGAGAAGGTGAAGAAGGAAAAGAAGAAATAAGAGAAGTCAAGAGTGGGGGGAGAGGAGAGAGAGAGAATGTTGGAGGAATAGTACAAAAGTTATGGCACTTGCATCCAGTGGCTGACCCTAGTTAAAATTTCAGCAGGAAGCCAGGCATAGCTCTTGAGCACTGCTGGGTATAACCCCTAACAAAATACTTTTTTCAGAGTCAGGATGTGCACTTTTAGATCACACTTTTAGAGCACAGGTCTTTCCTGAGCAAAGCATCACATATCCCAGCCCACCCCAGCACTATACTTCAGTACCCTGGACATGAATGGCAATAACAATAATAAACTCGCTTTGTGATAATGTGGAAATCTTCAGTGGTAGCCAAGAGAGCTCCAGGAGCTCTTGGACAAATGTCTATTTGAACTGGAAAGGGACAGGAGACAAGGGACAGGGCCTATGAGAGTCTATGGAGATGATTGGGTCTATAGAGATGGGTGTGTCTGTAGAGATGAGGGTCTATGGAAATGAGAGGGTCTATGGCAATAAGGGTCTATGGAGAAAAATGAATTTATGAAGATAAGAGGGTCTTTGGAGATGAGAGGTTCTATGGAGATGAGAGAGTATATAGAGATGAATGTGTCTGTGGAGATGAGGGTCTATGAAGATGAGGGTCTGTGGAGATGGAGATGAGTGGGTAATCTGCATCTCCTTCAAGCCCAGGAGCTGTTTTTGAAGAACTAGATAGGGCTTTAGAGAGGACAGAAAGGAGCAAAGTGTTTGCTTTACATACTGGAGCACTAGGTTTTGTGCCCAAGCACCACTGTAACAAGCATTTAGGTGGGTATAGCCCCTGAGTACTCTATAGAGACCAAAAGGGCTAAAAACCAAAAACATCCTCCCCCAATAAGGGGTTAGACAGTAAATGTCTTAGTCTGTAGGGTCACTAACTTTCTATCCCTAGTGCTCAGAGTCAACGAAGTCAAGGAGAATTTGTAAACAAAGTTAAGTAAAAGTTTACTAAGGGACACTAACATTTGAATTTCTTACATTTTTCATGTTCACAAATAATATCCTTTACCCAACTGTGCTTTTGTGTTCTCCAAACCAGGCAGTAGATGGATTTGGGGCCATTGGTCCTTGCTCTGGATGATCCTTTGTAAGTGATTTTCACAGTGAATGCAGAAAGGAGGAGGTGAGGGATGCGACATTCCTTTTGGAAACCTCAGGTCTTATAACAGACAAGTTCAAAATTTCAGGATTCTCTGTGATAGTATTTCTGTCCATGAGCATTTCAAATAGCTGTTCTGAGTGAGGTGGTGACTCTCTCCTTAAAGGGAAACTTGGGGACCGGGGTTTTGTTCATCTTGGGGTTCCATACTGAGTCAGTAGTGGTGGTGGGCCCAATTCTCCATATCAACATGGGCATCACTATGCAACATGCACAAAAGTGGAAACGGGAGAGGGGGACACTGATTGGGGTGGTTCTGTGAGCTCAGTTGAATATTAAGAGTTCAATCTCTACAAACAGTTAAAGGCATTAACTCCACCATCCTGATCTTTAAGAACAGGTTGTTCCTCTAAAAACAACTTTGGGTGTGTCCCAGACAAGTTCCTACATGTAAAGGTAGAAAGCCTCAATATTCTCTACTCAAAATATGACTGTAATTGGTTTTCTGAAAAAGCTTCAAAGAGTTGTGACCCATTGCCAATTTGTTCATAAAATATTGTCAACAAGAATGCAGGGAACTTATAATAAATATATTACATAACCTCCACTGAACCTTTCAAATTACAGTCATCTTAAAATGTAATTCGTGGTCATTTGTGCACCTCAGCTTTAGCAAACTTCATTTTAGAAGCAAATAATTCTTTCTGGTGGGACTTTTTCAGTTCATGAAGGATGCTAGAAGCTTCTCTGGCCTCTATACAACAGTTGCCAACTGTATCCTCTGGTCTCCCTCAATCATTGCATTTGGAACATCCAAAAAGTCTCAGCCTTTATTATCAAGTGGCCCCGGAGTTGTAAATGAATGAGAATTCACTGAACAAATTGAGTAGGAGCTATACTACATGCTTTGTTATGTGAATTATCATTAAATATTATAGAACTAATACTGTAGTCAAGTTTTTAGAGGTTGACCTTAAGTCATTTCTGACCATGGGTAGGAACTGTGTGGATGAGGTGCAAAGCTTAGGAAAAGCTCCTAATCAGCTGCCCTGCTAAGATTAGCTGCATTAATATGTTCCTTTCAGTTGTCAGTGTCAGGGAAGTATTTAACCACTTGTCCTAAATGGTTCTATGTCAATACAAGAAAGGTAAATCAAGGGTATGACATTGAGACTCCGGTACTTGCCTGAAACTATCCTGCCAGATTGTTCCAAACAACCCTGACCTTGGAACCACAACCAATTGTGGTTACACTTCATAAACACTGCCTGAAGTCTCTGCCTGTATTCTGGCTGCATTCTCAAAGGTTAAGATGTAAGTAATAAATTATTTAAGTTAAGTCTATTTCCCAGTGTGAGTGAGAAATGTATGTGACTTGAAACAAATAAACAAAAAACCTTACTTATCTTTATCATTATTATCTCTATTATTGTTAGTCATAATTAGAGTGACTGTGCCAAAGGCCAGACAAACTGGGAGTATAGAATGTACCTGTTGCTCATTAGGAAACTGAGGAAATTAGGAAATTAGGACAAACTATTTAATATGGATTTCAAGGTCCTGAGGAGCCCATCTACTATCTAAATCTCCCCTCATTTTGCCCCACCCTTCAACTGACTCAACTGTTTACCTTTGACCTTTGTGGAGAGATACACTCCCAGATACTTTCAGGGATCACTTCTGTCAGTGCTCAGGGACCACATAGGGAGCTGGAGACTGAACCTGGGTCAGTCCTTTGCAAGGCAAACACCCACCCACTTGCACTATCTGTGTGGCTACCATCCTTGACTTTTAAACTAACTCTGGCTTCAGTAGGTGAGAACATCCAGTGACCAAACTCTAAAAGTTATTGTTTAGATATCCCCACTGGTTCTGATGACCCAACAGTTTACCCAATAGTGAGGCCCAAACCTCAGGTGTAACAGAGAGGCTGTCTGCATAACCAGGTGCCCGGCTGACGAGGCTGGTACTGTAGGTACAATGTGGGCTGTTTATTGGATCTGTTGAGAGCCACAGGGCAGAGGTCCAGGGCCAGATAGGCTGTGCGAGCAATTCGGTTTCCACCCAGAACTTCTCTGGGTGAGGACATGAGGGTAAGTGATGAGCTTAAAGGTTTACTTAAAAGCAAGGGACTACAGGGAGGGACATGTCTAAGCAAAGCTTTCCTCTTTCTAATTCCCTTCAAAACTTGTATTTGCCCTGGATGTTAGATGATCAGGATGAGCCAAATTTCACTCTAGGTAGGAATTCTTTTGCACTATGACATTTAAAAGTTACTAGTGATGTTGGCACCATCTTATAAATGTAAGTAATGCCACTCAATTGTCTTGCATGCCATTGTGCCAGTCCCATTACAGTATCACATAGGCCCAAGTAGCATCAGGAGTGACTCCTGAATCTAGAGTCACATATAAACCCTGAGCACACAGGGTGTGACCCCCAACAAAACCGGAAAAGGTTGTTTTCAGGTTTGTATTTGCTACTATTCCCTGAGTGTGCTCTCTCTTTCTCTCTCTGTCTCTTTCTCCTCCCAACACAGACCTCCTACACCACAGAGCGAGATTAAAGAACTGATCAAAGCAAACCCACTATGGGTGGAGATGTTCCAGTGAAGAATTTCAAAGAGTTTTTGACTGTAGAATTCAACTCATCCTGAATATTTTTTTCCTTTTGAACTTTTAATTGTAGAGACTTGAAAACAAACTTTTGAAGGTAACTGAATTGAATAACCCTCTTTGAATCTGAGGTTAAGCTTCCAAAACCGTTAGCTTTGTTGTCCTTGTGCTGTTTCTCACCATTATACTGGGCTTTAAAGTTTACTACAGGCTTTCTCACTGTCCGCCCCCCATTACCAATGCTAGTGTTCCTCTAGTCTGCTTTAACTTCAGAATTTTACAACCTACAAGGTGGCCCAGGCTATGAAAGGTGATGGGAGTATATTGTTGTTAGTATAATCAACTATCATAAGCAAGATGAAAATGACCAAATATTTCCTCCTATAGTTCTGGATATAAGAAATGAGTGTTAAGAAACTGGGATGGACAATGGCCCCACCTCACCACTCTTCTACCATGCCCTTGGAAGACACCAATCTGACTAAACTTCAGGTATGCTGGGTTTTGGGCTGATATCACCAGAGGGTTTTGGTATGAGTGTGAACATCCCCCCCCCCCCAATTCACCTTTGTCCAGGAGGCTGGAAACTGAGAACACACCCCAGTATCAGTAATAGTACTTTGAATTTTTGAACAACTTTGTTTGATGTTCCCTATAGGGACATATCAATAATTTATTTATTTATTGTGTGTGGGGGGAGAAGAAATTGTATTTTGGATTAGCCATTTGGACTGTGTAGATGATCTCAATCTTTTTTTTGTGTGTGGTTTTTGGATCACACCCGGCAGTGCTCAGGAGTTACTCCTGGCTCCATGCTCAGAAATTGCTCCTGGCAGGCACGGGGGACCATATGGGGCACCGGGATTCGAACCGATGACCTTTTGCATGAAAGGCAAACACCTTACCTCCATGCTATCTCCAGGGCCCCGATGATCCCAATCTTACTGGTACCATCCAAGGCATCATATTCAGGAGTCAGCTGAACATATGCCTTTTCTCCATCAATTGGAGGTCTAATCCAGGTCTTGACCTTGGCCACATCAATGCCATAGAGTTTCTTCACAGCCTTTTTAATCTGGTGTTTGTTGGCTTTGACATCCACAATGAACATGAGTGTTGTTATCTTCTATCTTATCCATGGCCAACTCGGTGGTGAAAGGGAATTTGATGATGGTATAAAGGTCAAGCTTGTTTCTCATGGGGTGCTCCTCCGAGGATATTTAGATTGCCTTCTCAGCCTTAGCGTTTGGGTCTTTGGAAGGTGGGTGATATTCGGATCTACTTTTTGTGACTGTGGACACTTTCACCACTGCTTTCTTAACCTTCAAAACTTTGGCTTTGGCTTCAGCTTTGGGAGGTGCAGGGGACCTTCCTTCTTGGTATTTGGCTCCATATTTGTAGAAAGGGTTTTCAGAACACATCGATTGAACAGAATGGATAGCTAACAAGAGCTTACTAAACCTTCTGCCATTGTATTAGTGACTTCATTGGAGATATAATAATTTTCACAATGTGCTTGCTACTGTACTTTTTTATTATAAGAATTTATTCAAAAGACAAAATTGATTGACATATTGAGGTGAACTAACATAACATAATATAGTAACATAACATAACATATAATATAATTAATATAATATAATAATACATGTAAGGAGCAATTTCTGAGTGTAGAGCCAGGAGTAACCGCTGAGTGCTGCCAGGTGTGATTAAAAAAAAAGAAGGAGGAGGCAGGGGGCTGGAGGGAGAAAGAGTCTGAAGACACTATAAGAGCAGGCAGAAAAGAGGCTTCTTAAATATCAGAGAATGTGGACCCCAAACCCTCATGAAGAGCTAAACTCTTCTTGATTCTAATCGATTATCTGGAGCTCTCGATGGGCTCACGAGTCCCTGTGACTCCACAGTCTCGTCTCTCTTGCAGGCTCTCCAATTCTCCTTGAACTTAGGAATCTTGCCATTATTTCCACAGGCTGTTGTAATATTAATGAGAATTGCTTAAGTCTATTTCATTCTTCCTCAGTGCTATCTCCTTTAGATCATTCACACTTTCCAGATTAAAAAACAGGTTCTTGTCCCATTTATCCAGTAAATTAATAGATGGCTTCCAGGTGTTTAGCTCCAGAGTACCCTTGCCTGATGGCCTTCATCATTTCCTACCACCATTCATTACCCCTGGTTGAATTCTGGGTATTTCTTTAGTACCCACCTCTGGAATTGGTGGGGAGATAATAGGGGTATAACTTAGTCAAGGATTTTGACCTTTTTGAGCAAGCTCTAACACAAATAAGACAAGATATGCAAAAGTGCTTGGTAAAAGTCTACAAGAACAAGGGCCAGAGTGGTGGCACAGTGGTAGGGTGTTTGCTTTGCAAGCGGCTGACCTTGGATAGACCTCCAGCATTCCATATGGTCCCCCAAGCCAGAAGTGATTTCTGAGCACATAGCCAGGAGTAACTCCTGAGCATCACTGGTTGTGGCCCCAAAACAAAAACAAATAAACAAAGCAAAAAT
Organism: Crocidura indochinensis; assembly: GCA_004027635.1. NCBI lineage: Eukaryota > Metazoa > Chordata > Mammalia > Eulipotyphla > Soricidae > Crocidura > Crocidura indochinensis. The sequence continues at coordinate 5,378 of PVKC010027461.1, read as the reverse complement.
TCTACAAGAACAAGTTATTATTATTATTATTATTACTATTATTATTAGTCACACCCAATGATGCTCAGGAGTTACTTCTGGCTATGTGCTCAGAAATCGCTCCTGGCTTGGGGGACCATATGGGATGTTGGGGAATCGAACCATGGTTCATTCTAGGCCAGCGCAAGGCAGATGCCTTACCGCTTTGAGCCACCACTCTGGCCCTGAGAACAATTTATTATTGCATTAAAAGGGGAAGGGGATCTGGGGCTGGAGCTATATAAAGGGCATTTGCTTTGCATGCAGCTGACCTGGGTTCAATTCCCAGCAACCCATATGGTCCTCTGAGACTGCCAGGAGTAATGGTCACCAGGTATGGTCCCCCAAACAAAAACAAAATAAAGCAAAAAAAAATTTTTAAAGGATCAACTTTCCTTGGGAATACAATCCTGTTGGCCTGAGAAAATGTCTTGTCTTTGGCTTGGAGCAGTAGCACAGCGTAAGGGCATTTGCCTTGCATGCAACTGACCCAGGACTGACCTAAGTTTGATCCCTGGCATCCCATTTGCCAGGAGCAATTTCTGAACTCATAGTCAGGAGTAACCTCTGAATATCACCAGGTGTGGCACAAAAACAAACAAAAAAAGAAAAAAAGAAAGAGAAAAAAAAAGAGAAAAGTCTCGCCCAATGTCTTGCCTTAAATTGTGAGAAAGTCACTGAATGACCACACAAAGTCACTTCTCTCCGAAGTAGCTCACTGACAATGCACTTGGTTCTTTCTTAATTAGGGTAAGCACACTAAAAGGACAATGGCTTTTCTCCCTGGGTGGTAGAATTATAGTTGCTTCTTATTTAATTTTTAACCTGGTTCTACCATTTACAAAACAAGGGCATGGGCGAGTGAAATTAAAAGGAGAGTTTGGGGAATTTTATCGTCTCAGGTTAGATAGAAGGGGCAGTGGGAGGGGCATGGGAACCAGATGAGAGTCTGGAAGAAGCTGTCTGGAGACTTTTTTCAAAGACCTTTAAACAACACTACTCTGAGCTCTGAACTGTGGCTTCTCAAAGTGCAGCATTGGGTTTATCAGGCCCCAACCCAAGTTTATTTTATCGAAAACTCTGGGGCTTGAGCCAAGTTCTGTTTGGTTATTTAAATCTACTTGCAAGGGATATTGATATACGTTGTAGCCTGAAAACTCCTGGTTTTTTTTTTTTTTTTTTTGGTGGTAGGGTCACTCCCGGTAGCGCTCAGGGGTTACTCCTGGCTCTATGCTCAGAAATTGCCCCTGGCAGGCTCAGGGGACCATATGGGATGTCGGGATTCGAACCACCGTCCTTCTGCATGGAAGGCAAACGCCTTACCTCCATGCTATCTTTCGGGCTCCTGAAAACTCCTGTTTTAAAGTGTTCCTGAGTTGGGGCGATGATGTGTATTAGCAAAATAATTAACTGCTTCTATCTGGGGGCTTCCAGATCTAAGTTTTGAGAAATCTTTTTGTTGTTGTTTTTTTTATTGGGGGGGGGCACAAACTGTACCCAGGGTTTTTTTTTTCCTAGACTAACATGACTTATGTAGTTCTGGGGGTTGAACTGAGGTTGACTGTATGCACAATAAGTGCCTTCCCACTGTACTGTCCCACTATTCCTGGAGAAATCTTTTCTCTGACATACTGGCAGTGCAGGGAGGACTTGCCATGGAGAGATTCCTTGGACAGGGCCAGGGAGGCTTCTGGAAGGCTGGTACTTCATAGTGCTCGCTCAGACTATTCGTTACTTCTTTCTTTGAGGAGAAAAAGACTTGGAACTACTGTGTCATCTGGTCCTAGGGGTGACAATGTGTCCCTGCTGTTCTCTTCTGACTCTGTGACTGTTCCCTCGTTGTTCCCATTATCCAAGGACAGAACCTCCCACTTCACCCTCCCCATAGAACAAGGAGGTCAAGGGTGAACAGAGTTGACTCCTTCAGCCTTTGGCCTTTACATCACTTTCCTGGAAGCCATTGCAGCTCCCTCCCCACTCCCCCACCCCCAACAATAGACCGGGGGTTTCCCATGAGCCCAATATCAAGCCCAGACCAACTACAGCAATTCTCATTCTCGACTCTTCAGGGCTTTTAACACCAGCTTCCCAGGGTCGCATCTTCAAGGGCTGGGCTAGAGCAACATCATGGTATTTCCCATTACAAAAAAAAGTGTCTAATAGAAGGAGAGAGAAGAAAAAAGAGGAAAGAAAATTAAAAATTAAAATTAAAAATTAAAAAATAAAGAAAAATAGAAGATGAGCTTGATGGAAAAATTTTTTTAAAAAAAGTACTGTGGAAGTAGGGAGAATCCCATAACTAACTGCTGAGGAGGAACCTACTTTGTGGGAATAGAAGAAGGCCTGCAGGGTAGAAGGGGATGCTCCTTCACTCCAGGGACTCGCCTTGGACGCCACTCAATTGCACAAGCTGCTCCCCATGTTTTACTGTCCCACTTCACCCCCTTGCGGGTTGTTGAAGGGTAGGTAGGCATAGGCAGTCGTTTTTTTTGTTGTTTGTTTTTTTACCCAGGGCTCTGGAAGAACACCAAACTGTTCTGCATGCCACCTTCCCTCCATCTTCTCCCTTGCTCTCCCTCCCACTTGCTCACTTCTGTCTTGCCAGGTCTCCCACATGTCCCAACTTCTACTTGGGCTCCCTGATTGCCAGGTGATCTGTTTTGTTTCCTTTTGTATTTCTTTTTCTGTTTTGAGTATCTTTTTTCTTTCTTTCTTTCTTTCTTTCTTTCTTTCTTTCTTTCTTTCTTTCTTTCTTTCTTTCTTTCTTTCTTTCTTTCTTTCTTTCTTTCTTTCTTTCTTTCTTTCTTTCTTCCTTCCTTTCTTTCTTTCTTTCTTTCTTTCTTTCGTTCTTTCTTTCGTTCTTTCTTTTATTTTTTTGGTGGGGGGGAGTTTGGGTCATGCCTGGTCATGCTCAGGGGTTATTCCTGGCTCTGTGCTCAGAAATCGCTCTTTGCAGGCATGGGGACCATATGGGATGGCGGGATTCTAAACACTGTCTGTCCTGGACTGACTGCATAAAAGGCAAACTCCTTCCGCTGTGCTCTCTCCAGGCCCCTTGAGTGTCTTTCTTTGCAGGTTTCTGTAAAGCCACTTCTAGGGGCTCCGGTGTAAATTCCCCTCCCCCTGGGGAAATGCACTACCTTGTTTTGGGGGTTGGGGAAGTTTTGCTGTTTGTTTTTCATTTTCTTCATTTTTTTTCTCTTTGCTTGTTTATTTCCTTTTATTTGGACAGGATAGGAGGAAATGAGAACAGGGAGGTGGGTAGTAGATTTTGTTTATTAATTTGAGCTCATTTCTATGGGTGGGAGGTGGTTGAGTTTTCCTGTTTGTTGTTGTTTTTGTTTTTTGGGACACATGCTGTGGATCTCAGGGGTTACTCTTGGCACTTTGCTCAGAAATCACTCCTCCTGGCAGGTTTGGGGGACCCTAAAAAACAAACACAGTGATCACATGCCATTCAATTCTAAGCACAGGTCCCTCTGAGTGTGACACTCTGCTCAGACTGGCATCTGCCCATGAGGCGCTGTGGGTCAGAATATGCAGATGGCCTGTGAGTAGAACCTCAATTTCTGAACTAAGGAAGAAAGGGTGGGTAGTGACGCTAGAAATCCAGATAAGAATGTAATGTTTAGGGCTAGAAAGATAGCACCGTGGGGAAGGCATTGCCTTGCATGTGGCTGATCTGGCTTTCTCTAGGGTCCATGATATTTCTGAGAAGCCCCAATTCAGAGCCAGGACTAACTCCTGAACATCACCAAGTGTGACCCAAAATAAAAAAGAACCAACAAAAAACAAAACAAAAAAGCCAACAAGGAAACAAGGACCAGAGAGATAGCACAGTGGTAGGGTGTTTGCCTTGCACGCAGCCAATTCAGGACTGACAGTGGTTTGAATCTGGGCATCCCATATGGACCCCTGAGCCTGCTAGGAGCGATTTCTGAATGCAGAGCCAGGAGTAACCCCTGAACACTGCAGGGTATGACCCAAAAACCAAACCAAATCAAAACAAAACAACAACAAAAAGAAAACAAAACAAAACAAATTAAGAATGTAATGCCTATCATACATGGAGACATAAAGACAACCTATACATTTTCTTTTATTATTGTGGTGCTGAGAATTAAACCTAAGACCTCACATATTCAAGGAAATGTTCCACCATTGAAGGGCATCAAGATCTCATAAAATAAAAAATGTCTATTGGACTGGGGGCACCCTGGACACTGCTCAGGGGCTCTTTCAGGGATTAAACAAGGCCTCCTGCCTGCAAAGTACGAACCTGCTCACTGAGCCATCGATCTGGTCCCATAAAATGTAAATTTCAAAGAGTATAAAATACACAAATGATACAGAAAAACTCTGACACATCAAGCCTGAACATTAAGCCTTCTGATCTAGTAGACCAAGTGTCACAAGAGTGACCTGGATCCCCTGAACACTGTTTAGGAGTGTCCCTACCCACCCCTCAAAGGAATAGCTTGAAATTATGTGAGTAATGAGGTGAAAAGGACAGCACATTCTAGGTTGGAGTTTGGGGTAATGGAGCATCACAGAGTACAAGTCAAGAATCAAAAGTAGGAGTTGGTGTCATTGAAGTGAGGAAAACAGAATACAATGTTCTTGAGTTCTACGAAGCAATAACAGAGAATTGACATAAGCCAAGGGTTAACCTATGTGTTCTGAGAAACACAAGATGGGGTGTAATACAGAGGGGGGTATTTCTACCTTCACAGAATTAATAGCTATGGGTATACCCATATAACGACACATTGATGCTGGGGGATCACCAGAGGCAGGAATGACCAGCGATGGCTTAGTCATTATCTTACGTTTTCGGTGATGGGAGGTCAATGCTGGGGGTGGTCAGCAGAGATAAAAGTACTGACATCATGACTACAAAAATTCTCAAAGTCCCATTCAGAGGCGTCAGAGACAGGACAGGGGTTAAGGCAATGACCTCACACATCAGAGATCCGTGCTGGGAGTGCCCCTCCCGACACAGCCAGATTTGGTCCTTCTTCCCCAAATAACCAAAAACAACAAAACAAAACAGAGACCAAACTTGCCAGAGGGAAGCAATTTGTTTTGAGAAGGGAAATGAGGAAAAGTAATAAAAACAAATTTAAGGGCTTTGACTTCATCTTGTGGGCTGATCAAAGGTCTTATTGGCAACCATGTGTACGTGATTTGGCTGTAGGCCTTGTGGCTGAGATGTGGATCTTCTGAAGATGAGGACAAGGAACTTGGAATGATAATATAAAGGTTTGAGGTTTATCTTTGAGACTAGCCATTTTTCAAATAGATTTTGTTTTTATTTCTAGGCCATTATTTCCAGTTTTTTGTTTTCTTTTCTTTTCTTT
>PVKC010027460.1:0-15756 GCA_004027635.1 Crocidura indochinensis | reverse complement strand
CACACACACACACACACACACACACACACACACACACACACACACACACACTTCATGACAGAAGAGGCTGCACTACCCCAGCCCTGAACCAGGCGGCCTGCCCAGGATCACCAACCACCAAAGGGGAAACTTTCACCTCCCTGCACCCAATATCAACTCCTCCTCCTTCTCCTCCTTCGGCTCAGGCCAGGAACTCCTGGGGGAGCGACTCCCACCCAGAAAGCAACCAAGCCCTTCCTTTGGGGGCACTTGACTATTTGGCAAAATTCCAGCTCCCTCCCTGGGGAAAGCGCTGATTTTCGGGACCCCTCCAGCCAGCCTGAATCCATTCCACAGTCTCTTTGGGGAAGTAGGGCTTAGATTTGGCGGGGACCAGTTTTCCAGACCTCCGTGCAAGTCACTATCCAGGGATTCTTTGTGTTTTTATTCTTTTCTATTCTCTAGGCCCTGGGGCGGTTTTTGGCGCCCCCCAACCCCCCCCCCAAAAAGCGGCCCCTCTCCCTCAGGTCCCCAAGCCTCTGGCCTCCGCCTGGTCCCCTTTTCTACTCCTGACTCTCGACCCCTTTGGAAAAGACCTGCCAGGCTAAAACCTCGGGAAATCACCACGATTCCGCTGCTCTCTATTGTTTAATTTTGAATTCTTTTTTATTTTTTCCTTCTCTCCCCGGCCTCCAAGGACCCCCTTGGGGAGGTTCAAAGGGTTGATCTAAAGGCGTGGATAGGAAAAAGCTTGCAAGTCTCAGCAAACACCAGCCTCGAACCCTGATTGGGAAGCCGCCGCGAGGATCCGGCCTCCCCCATGCCCAGCCCAGCCCAGCCCTGCCCAGCGCAGCCGAGCTCTGGGGCGCACAGTGTGCGGGGCGCGCGCGGGTGGCATCGCGCGTGGAAGAGCGACCCCTGGGGGCGCACCGGGGAGGCCCGGCCCCCCAACATTACTACCACCAGCGGCCGAGCAGAGTGGGGGAGTCCCCAACCCCTGCACATTCGCCACCACTTTCCTCGTCCAGCACCGCGCGCCCCGGCCTGGGGGAGAGCGCACCCAAATTGGGGCGATGGCAAGGGTGATTGCTCGCTGGGTAACTTTATATTTTCAGCAGCAGGAACTGGGGTGCTAGGGTGCGGGGGGTGTGAATTAGAAAATACCCGATCAGCCTCAGGGCCCCCCAAATGCAAAAGAACCGAATGCTTTTTGGCACCGGAGAACCAAGCAAGCCCGGGGTACCTCCTTGGCGAATTGGCCAATTTTCTACTTTTCCGAAGAAGAAGAAAGAGGGGGTTGACTTGTGCGGTTCTTTCATGGGGATCGCGGCTTCTAAATAAGAAGTCACACCCCAGCCCCCTCCCATCTATCCCTGCCCCATTTTGCGAGACCCCGGGGTTTAGGCCACAGAGGTTGTGTGACTTCTGCTGGGAAGAGTGCTTCTTGAAAGGCGCCCAGTGGCCGGGTTGCCGGGGTAAGATTTGGGGGGTGGGGGGCCCACCTAGTGGGTGGATTGGGTGCAGCCACCCTTGAGAGAGAAGATTCAGGGAGGGGAAAACGAGGCTCGAGCAGCACCGAGAGCAAAAGAGGAAGGCCCCTTTTCTGTATTTTCAGGGGTGCGTCCCCAAGCAAGGCTCCGTTCTCATTGCGCACTGCCGGCAGGCTCCCGGGGAAAGTTCTCCGGGCCTGGCCTTCCCTCCCCAGGCCGCCCACTGTGACAAAAGCCAGTCAGTCGGATCCCAGGACCCCCGCGACCTTCCCGGGGCTCCTTCCGGGGTATGAGGGTGCTTGGATGGAGCAGAATCCGGGTTGGAAGCAAGCGCGCCCCGAAAATCCAAACGGCGCTCCAGGGCGCGCGAGGTTTTCATCCATCGGGCCACCGGTTTGGAAAGGCAGGGAGAGACCCCCCCAGAGCCCAGGAAAGGAGCAGAAGGCTCTCCCCGCGTTCCCCAAGGGTTCAAGGAAGGGGATCCCCGCACACTTGCACGGCTGTTTTGGGGGTGTGGATCGATGGCCCGCCTTGGAGCGCAGGCCGCGCGTTCCAGCACCCCGAAGCCCAGGGGAGCCGCAGCAGCCCCCCAAAATGCGTGCGCGGCTTCTCCACCTCTTCTCCCCTAAGCTCCGGACCCCCGCCAGCCAAAACCGAACCCCTTCGAGGGCCACCTCCTGCGCCCTGAAACAAAAGTGGGGCGTCGGGTATCGCCACCCGACACCTTCCCAGACGCGACACCGGAGCCGCCACCGACCCAGCGGCCCCGGAGGGAGAATCGGGGCCGCGCTGGGAAGGGCTGGGGGTGGGGAAGGAACCCCGAGAGTGCGCGCTCCGGCGGGGATACAGTCGAGGGGATCCAGGCTCCCCCCCAAAACGGTGGCAGGACGCAGCGATTGTTCTTGGGGTAGGTGTCCGGGGAGGAGGTTTCCATCCAGACGCGCGTGGACGGAAAGGCGGGTGGAGACGGTGCTGCCCGCTGCTGCGGGGCTCCCGGGGAAAACGGGTGGCGAGGTTGGGTTAGGTTGGGTTTAAGGGGGAAACATACAGGGGGGGACCCCGAGATCGTCGCCACTTACTTGGAGTTGGAAGAATTCCAATAGATGGGCTCCAGAACTATGGACCTGGAGAGGGCAGTTCTGCATAAAACCATCAAGAGTCCCCAGCAGCACTTCCACACCGAGTCCCGCCTGGAAGCCATGGCCAAGCCGGGCTTGGGGCTCGGGGGGCTCGGGGCGCGCACAGACGGCTCCGGAGCCCCCAAATGCTCCTTCCTCGGAGCCGACGCAAGTAGGGAGAAGAAAGAAGAACCCGAAGAAGAACCAGAACCGGCTGCGCTTCCTTCCAGGCGATGATTAGAGGGTCCCCCCTTCTTTTCAAAGCTTGGGGCGCGGACGCAATCGCAAACGCGGGGCGCGGGTTCCGGGGCGCCGCGCCCGACGCAGCTGGGACGGGCGGCGGCGACTCCCGTGCGGATCCAGGGTGCCGGGGACGGAGGAGGTGGTGGGCGCGCGGTAGCCTTGGCGCTATAGATCCAGGCGGGCGCACAGCGGCCCGGGCGCGCGGCGCGGTGCCATGTCCCGGGGCGCAACGCTTTGGAGCTTTGGAGAGTGGCGCTTTTGGAGAGGGGCGCGCGGGCTCCGGAGTCGCTTGAGCCGGCTTGGAGGGAGAGGAAGGAGCCGCGTCCCCGTGGAAATCTAAAGAGCCTTTGTGTGCGGGGCGATCCCCTCCCCGGGCGGGCGAGCGGGCGGGCGGGCGGGCGGGCGGGCGCAGGTCCCGGCTGTTGCGCGCGCGAGCGGTTCCTCGCTCCGACCTGCAGCGCCGCGTCCCCGCCGGAGAGTCCTCGAGCCGGCCGCGCTGTCAGCGCTTATAAACGCCGCGCCCTGCCCCACCCCTCGCCGCCTACTGGCTGCGCGCCCAGCTGCCTCGCGCTGATTGGACCGTCTACCCGTCCATCCGCAGCCGCCGCCGCTCGCCATTGGACGGGAGTCTGTGGGCGGGGCACCTGCCGGCTGACAGGTGAGGCCACGCCCCCGGCCCGGCTGCCGCGCGCTGATTGGATCGCCCGCCCCGTCCGTCCGCCGCCACCGCCGCACGCTATTGGAAGAGAATATGTGGGCGTGGCCAAGACTGACAGGTGAGGCCACGCCCCCGCCAGGGAGTCAGCGCGCGCTGTGTGCCTAGGGCTTACACCCAGTTGGAGAGAAGCTCAACGCGCCAGTGGGAGGCTTAAGGGCGCTTTTGGGGGGATACATAGATTCAGTTTGGGGTGCAGGTGCACAAGCACGACCCCGTCGAGCCACCTGACCCCCCGGAGACTGGCTGCGTCCTTTCCAATTTGCACCCAAGCGTGCGCAACGGCGAGTCGAGGGAGGGCGCTCGGAGGTTTTACGCACAGCCCCGAGGGGTTCCCCCCTCATCTCAAGGGTCTCCCACTTTGGAAGGAGGGTCCCTGCGCCTTGGCCCCGCTTCCCATCAACCCCCTTTTCAACTCCTGATCCTTTCCAGGGTGCGCCACCTCCTTGATCTCGCACCCGGGCATCATTATCCAATGCGCCCAGGACCGAGGTCAGCTGGATGGACTTGGAGGTGATGTCCAGAGACCTGGGCACGACGTCTGAGCATCCCCCAGAAAATCGAATGAACCTGCCCGTGCACTCATGCCTATTTTCTCTTGCTCCCCAAGGCCCCCCCCCCAAAAGGAGTCTTGTTGGGAGGGGGGACGCATGAGCGCCCACCGGAGAGGAGAGGCGGCCTTTGCAAGCTTTGGGTCCGTCCGCGTCCCAGTTGCAGCGCTGGCTCGCGCCTCGCCGCCGCTTTCACGGACCCACAGCGCCCACTAGCGACACCCGGGAGCTGAGCCGAACGATCTGCGCTCCGGTGCCGTGGCGCGAAACCCGGCCACCACCCCACGCGCGCGCGCGAGACCCCCGGGGAAGGGCTCCCCCAGCCCCAAGGAGGAGGGAGCGCGGCGAATTGCCCCGGTGTAACTCTTGAGATTGGGAAAGAGGAAAGGAAGGAAGGAACTGGGTCCCCCAAATCACAGCAAGCTCAGAGAATCCGGCTCCTCTCCGAGCCTGGTTCCACCCAAACCACCGGGGACCAGACCTTGGTTCCTTGCAGAACGCACAGCTCGGATCACACACAGAGAGCAATTCCCCCGAGCATCTTCATGCAAAAACATCTGCTTTCCTTACACTCGTGGTGTGTGTGTGTGTGTGTGTGTGTGTGTGTGTGTGTGCGTGCCTGCCTGTGTGTGTGTGTGTGTGTGTGTGTGTGTGCGTGTGCGTGCTCATTGCTTTAAAAAAATAAAAACAGTACTTTGGCACCACTTAATATGTTGTGTGTGTGCTCGTTACTTGTGTGTGTGTGTGTGTATGTGTGTGTATGTGCGCGCGCGTGCGCTCTCTTTGCTTTAAAAATATAAAAATAGTACTTTGGCACCACTTAATATGCATTGCCACTGACATGCTTAAGAATTTGCAGATCCAAAGCACTTAGAAAAGCGAGGAATCGGCTATATTCGTTTTTTTTTTTTTTCCAGGTAGCTCTCTGATCTGAGAAGCAAACCCTTTCCATGTATTGTTCATTTAAAAAACAAACAAACAAAAAGTCTTCAGACTGAAGAAATGATTTTCTTAAAGGCTCGTGACTATGTGGAAAAATGCAGAAGTGAGGAAAAAAAGCATAGGAGAAAACAAAAAAATAAGGGTCTTTTTCAAATTGGCCTTTAAACTTGATTGGGGGGGGCGCATTTGGTAGCTTGTAAAATTAGCTTAGGGATCTTTTCAAAGAACCAAAAAACAGCTTTTTTTGCATCATGTTTCATACTTAGCAAACTGGGATTGTGAGAGTAAACTGTGACCTCTGAACTCCTACATCCTCTCTGCAAGCAAAGGAGAGGAAATCAGGAAATCTGCCTTCTGAAAATAACCTTGGCTTCCATTTTTAGTCAACCAGTTCCCCCCACATCCAGCCAGAGAAATGGAAATGGACGCACATTTAAAATCTGCTGTCCTTTGAAGGCAGATGTTTAACCCAGCAAGTCCTCTTGGAAGCATCTCCTGTAATCTGACCTCAAGGAGAGAAAATTCTCTTAAGAAACCATTTTGCAGGGGCTGGAGCCAGAGTGCAACAGGTCAGGCATTTGCTTTGTAGGACTGCCCAGGATACTCCTGGCACCCCTCCTGGTCCCCCTGACCGCCAGCTAGGAGTGTCCTCTGCCCACAAAGTCAGTTTACACCATGAGCACTTCGGGGCCCTCCAAAATCCTGAATGGGAGAAATCCAGACTTGGGGAGAAAAGCAGTAGGTAGAAAGTTAACAGTCTCAAAAAGTCCAGAGTTCCACTGCTGAGGTCACTTGAGTAATTATCATCCCAAGTCATTAGCGGGAACAACTGCCCAAATTCTCAGGCCAGGTCAAAATAAACAATGTTGTGTGGGCTTCTGCCTGATGTTTTCAAGCACACCACAGGGAAAGAGCCCAGTCACCACAGCTTCACATCAGGCTGATATTTGGATTGTTTCTGGTGATTTGGAGCATAGCGCTCAACCAATACATTCTGGCCCCTGAGCATCCTAAGATAATGTTTATTTTCAGCAGGAATCGCTGCAACTGTCTAGGGTAGAGGCAGACATTTCTAATAAGTAATAAATGTCAAATAAATGCGGACGGGATGTCAATTACACAAGCTGACAGAAACATGAAGAAACGTAAAATGAGGAAGCAAATACAAACTTGGATCATTAAAATTCTTTTAAATTCACTTGATCACTTTTACCACCACCACCACCACCACCCCCAGCAAATGTACATATTTATGTTATTCCTGTCCCTTTGAGTTCCCAAGCCTGCTTTGGTCTTTAGAATTTATTGAAAGGAAACAAATAAAATCCATCCCATGTGTAGGATCCCAATGCCAAGAGATACCTCCAAAGAAATCTTCAACACTGTGTTTAAAAAATGAAAGCAAAAATTGGGGGCCAGAGATAGCACAGCGGTAGGGCATTTACCTTGCATGTGGTCACCTAAGGATGGGCCCAGGTTCTATCTCCAGCATCCTATATGGTCCTGAGATCGCCGGGAGCAATTTCTGAGCGCAGCAAACGTTCTCTGTAATATTACAGAAATTCAAAATGCTGAGACACTTGCTTGTCATGAGCTTCTGGGGTGATTGACAGACTGCTATAAAACTTCAGGCTTTATTTCTAGCATTGCATTGAGTTTTTGTTCATACTTGCAGCTGAACTTCAGGTGCAATTTGTTCTGTTTACTGGAGGGAAGATCTTCCACAAGAATGAAATAAAACTAGCTCTTCCCTCCACTGTCACTCTGTCTGCTTCTAGCCACCCCCCACCCCCGCCCCATCCCATTTCTACACACTGAAAACATTCTTCTTTTATTACATTCAACCTTTGGTCATAGAAAAACTTCCTTTGGGAAGTTCAGTGGCATCGCAAATCTTGAGAGCACAAGACATTCTGTATGGAACCAACCCCACCATTATTTTCCACTACAGGAGTCAGTGAAATCTCTAGCTCAACCTATCATTAATGCTGCCTAACCTGAATGCAAAAACAACCCGGGTAAATGATGACTGGCACTTGGGAACCTTGCAGGAAACCTGCAGGCTTAGGTCTTTAGGGCTTCAAGGGGATTGACAACTGGATCCCAATTTCCAGATTGTTGAAGATGCAGTCATCTTGTTTTTCTTTAATCACTTGGGGGGGGGGGGGGTTGGAGGGTTACACCCGGCAGTGCACAGGAGTTACTCCTGGCTCTGGGCTCAGAAATTGCTCTTGGAAGGCTTGAGGTGAGGGTCCATATGGGATACTTGGAATCAAACCTGGGTCCTTCCCAAATTGGTCGTACGCAAGGCAAACCCCCTATCCCTGTGCTATCACTCTGGCCTGGTTTTTATTACTCAATTCTACTTTAACTAGTATGAGCAGATATTTACATTATGGATTGAGAGTGTCTATCATAAACACAAAGACTTCTGATAGAAGGGTTATTACTGGCAGCACTCAGAAGACTAACAATTTACCCATAGCATGATCCAAGGTCACTTTTGTTTTTTTTAATTTTCGGTCACACCTGGTGACTCAGGGGTTACTCCTGACTATATGTTCAGAAATTGCTCCTTGCTTGGGGGACCATATGGGACGCTGGGGATTGAACTGCGATCCGTCCTGGGTCAGCCGAGTGCAAGGCGTCAACCTATAGCTGTGCCATCGCTCCGGCCCCCTAAAGTCATGTTTGTTCCTCTGACTTCACAATAAAATCCAACAGCATTTCCAATGAACTATAGGTCCTGGAGCCCAGAGCAATAGCACAGTGGTAGGGCATTTGCCTTGCATGCAGCCGACTCAGGAGGGACACCGGCATCCCATATGGTCTCCTGAGCCTGCCAGAGTGATTTTTTTAAAGCCAGTCAAATTGAGCAATGTGTGTGTGTGTGTGTGTGTGTGTGTGTGTGTGTGTGTGTGTATGGGGGAGGGGGGTTATATACCAAGCTTTGTGATACTAACGTTAATGAGTTCTGATAAACCACTACCATCGGACCAGCCCAGGAGTGATTTCTAAGTGCAAAGCCAAGAGTAACCCCTGAGCACCACCAGGTGTGCCCCAAAACAAAAAGCAGTTGGGTATTCCTTTGTTCTCCTTTATTCAATGGTGAAAACTGAGAAAACAAGGAAACCATAAGCAAAGGAAGAGCCAGCAACCTATTTTACCCGAACCTTAATAGACCAGGCTTAAATCAGTAGTTGCAGAAAACTTATAAAAGTGCCAAAAATTACACACACAAGCTCCCACAGATTGGTCATGATTCTTGGATGGCTGGGGAGTGATCTTATTTCATACATGGAAAGACAAGAGGAATTTAGGTATCAAACCACAACAGTTTGCTGACCCACCATTGGGGAGCTTTCTTAACTGTCTTTCCAAGTGACTTCTTTTTTTTTTTTTTTGGTTTTTGGGCCACACCCAGTGACGCTCAGGGGTTACTCCTGGCTATGCGCTCAGAAGTCGCTCCTGGCAGGCACGGGGGATCATATGGGAACCGGGGGATCGAACCATGGTCCGTCCTAGGCAAGGCAGCAGGCATCTTACCTCCTGCGCCACCTCCTGGCTCCCAAAAATTTTGTTTTTTGTTTTGTTTTTGGGTCACACCTGGCAGTGCTCAGGGGTTACTCCTGGCTCCATGCTCAGAAATTGCTACTGGCAGGCACGGGGGGACCATATGGGGCACCGAGATTCGAACCGATGACCTTTTGCATGAAAGGCAAACGCTATCTCCCGGGCCCCTCCAAGTGACTTCTAATGAAGGGGCCTCACAGGGCCCTTGATTTCAAACTGCCCCCAGTTGTGTTACTCTCATCATCACTGATGCACAGGGAACAATGTCATGAAATCATTTAAAACCAGCCCGGAGAATGCGCCAAGCGTACAGAGCGACACATTAGCCATGAAGCTTCTAGGGTTACACCACAAGAAGGTTCCTGTTTCCAGGGACGGCCACGAAGTTTAATAAAACAGAAGAGAAAGCAATAAACATTACAAAGCACAGAGGTGAGCAACGGAGCCCAAGGCAGTGATCAGCTCAGCCTGGCACGTTTTAGGTCAGGGTGGGGACCTTTCTTCTGCCAAGGGCCCTTCGGGTATTATAGCATCCCTGAGTCTGGGCAGATGGGCTGCAGGCACTGATCAAAATTACATGTCTGTTCATCGGGTGTTGTTCCTTGTTCCACATTCAAATCTCTGCCAGGGATTGCCTCAGAGGAGTCTGAGGGACTGTCATAATTACCAAGCTTGTTCATTATACTCCTGGAAGGAATGAAAAGTCTGGAAAAGAAACATACCGTATCTGGGAAACTTCTTGTGACCAGATGGATGGTTTGGGGTGTCAAGAAGCAGAAAACTGAGATGACCAAGAAAACAGAGGCTCTGGTTTATACCAGCTTTAGAGAAATTTTGGTGACAAAGGATGTTTCAAGATGAATCGAGGTAATACTTGGATGCAAAGTGAAGCGTTAGAAACAGTCTAATAGCCACAATTCTATTTATAAACATTTACAATGGAATACAAAACACTGAAAATTCTTAATGTACTGGAAAGATGATACAAAACGTTACGGGCATAAACAAGCACCAATGACAGAGGAACTGAGGCCAGAGTAGCTTAGACATTTACAAAGAGAATATGCCTGCCCTTCCTGGAAGCTGAGTCCTCATACATCAGCTCCTTTCAAGGCTTATGCAGTAACTTATGTATCCATGACACATAAAAATGGCATGTTTTAAATACTGTTAGTAAAGCCATCAATTACATCAACAACATATATGGGAGAACCTAAAAATCATGCGTGAAGGAGATTGGACGAACCTGGGAACATCTGAACTACAACTAAGAGTTTGAAGTTTTTCTTTGTGCCACAACGTATGGTGCTCGGGGATTACTTACTCCTGCCTCTGAGCTCAGGAATCACTCACGGCGGGCTCCAGGGCCCACATAGGATGCTTGGGATCAAAATCCGGCACACTGCGTACGAAGCAAACACCATACCCACTATACTACCACTCTGGCCCCTGGACTTTTAAACCAAGTACACAGAGGCAAGGGGAAAGAAAGGAAGCAATCACGACTACACGTTGCAGCAGTCCTGAAAAGATTGGGTGTCCTTTATTAACAATTACATTCTCTTTCCTGCGGCACGACACAGGACATGGGCAAGGTCTGACGTGACTCTCCACCAGTAAGAACTGGCAACACGGCGCTGAGTAAATGTCATTTCACAGATATGTGGCAGTACGGAATTTCTCATGAAAAGGCACGCAAGAGCTGATTGTAAATGTTTTCAAATTTTAAAATCCAGGTTACTCTCTGATACAATGTTGAGTACACATATTGTATAGCAAAACAATTTTTTAAACATTTCCCCAAACTTGAATACACAACTTAAAAACAATGAGTACCAAATTTTAATGAATTACAATTAAAAAACAAAGCTTAAGAACCATGAAATAAGTGAAGCCAGCCTGTATGTAGAAATTAAAAAAATAGTTTCATATAAGCAACCTATATTCTCCAGGTAAATGAAGTCTGTATTTTCAGAGCAATAGATTTCATGTACTAAAAAGTCAGTTCTCACTAGTTTCATGCCTATTTAAAATCCTTTAAAGTTCAATTGATTTAACTGTTCCTTACCACAATCAGACCCATCACAGAGTTCAAATGAAAGCACCAGTGTTTTTCTGAGCATGCACACAAAATAATCTACCATTTAGTCATCTCCTTAACTGGCTTTCACTTTGAAAGACCGATTGTCTCCAAAGTCTAGAAGGATAATTTATTATCTTGACTCGAGAGGTTTCTGTACCTTAGGTAGCTTTTTATCTCCTTTTGCTCAAAGTTTTAATAACCAGTGGACAGAAAGCAGACATAGGTAAGTATGAGCTATGCACATTCTCACATATGAAACGTTGGGAGCCATCCATAAGCTACCGCAGCAAAACCAAAACCCAAACCAAAAACGTGAAATGTGTGGCCAAAAGAAACTCCCAGGTGGGGCTCGTTCCACTACCAAAGAGGATCTAAGAGGATCTGCCTGCCCTAGCCACTTGGGAAAGCACAGAGCTGAATTCTTTCTGATGGCCCACGTTAATAATCCAAGATTCTCTCTATATTTTTAGAAGCACATTTCTAATCTTCAAGTTTAATTTGAGGTGCTAATATTTGCATCCTAAAACAGAGGCACAGGTCTGAGGTTTCAATATTTTTTTGGGTACTTAGGCTTTCTTCAAGATAATACTGATGTCATTAATTGCTGTTTCGACATAACTGAGATATTTGTGAAAAGGGTCATTAAATACTACTTCGTGAGTGTATTTAATGTCCGTAAACCCTATATTCAAAGTATAAATGAGAAATATATATATATATATGTATGTATATAGCCTAGTTCTAGGATTTCTAAGTTGCCGACCATCAAAAAGGAAACCACCATCTTTAAGCCTAACAGAACCTTGAAAAAAAATGGCTTCGACATACGAATTTAAGACTTTACTTTATTCAGCAAAATCATTTATTTACACAGTGGGGAATGCTGGTTTGGAATTTGTCAATTAATAAAATAAAAACAAACTGAACAGAGACAATACTGAACTGTGTGTATTGGTACCAGAGCTGACCGACTTTCCTTACCTGTATCAGGAACAGCAAGAGCACCAGTGAGGGGAACACAGCCTAACAATACACCACTTGGTCCAGTAACACCCTGGGAGCTCCCAATGCAAAGACCAACTTTTTCATTTTTTGTAAGTCTATAAAAAAAGAAAAAGTTGGCAAAACCAGCATTTACGATGTGGCAAACAGAGTAAAACTCTGAAGTGGGGTTAGGGGTAGGATGGAGGAGAGCAGTAAAAAACCTTATCAGACCAGCCCAGTTTACAAAGTGACCTGGTTCCTCGAACTCAGACCACTTGGCTAAGAGAATTCAGGGTGAAAGAAGGCAGCAAGGATCTGATAAGGGTTTGACTTGTCCACGTTAGGGAGGGTCGGAGGAGTTGCAGAGCATAGTCCCTATTAGAACAAGCTAACTTTCCAGATTTTCCAAATTAAAAAATAAAACAAAAACAAAAACGAAACCACTTCAACATGAAGCTACCATCCAAAGTTTTCTTTCCATTTTGCTTTGTAAAAAGTTCTGAGTCTGTGGCTCAATCCTGGGTTTTTAATGAGAAGGACAGTTTCGGCCTGGATTTCCCTTTGCCCAGGATCATTTTTTGTTCTTCCTTTTGTTGGCGCTGTCGCTCTTGCTCTAGTTTCATCCTTTCCTCATGAATCTTTCTTTGTTCTTCGACAATTCTCAACTGTTCTTCAGCCTGAAAGATAAAGCAGATTATCAGAATTTTCTATGAACTTTATGTCTTCTCTTGAGTCATTTTGGAAACCCTTTGACTATAACACAACATGTCAGAAAGAAAACAAAAACAACTTGGCCTGCGGACACACAAAAGTGACTCCAGGAAAAGAAAGTTGCAATGAATTGGTCCTGTTTTCGTTTTCTTTAGAAGCTCGGTTTGTGGTCACTCATACCTGGCTGTGCTCAGAGCTTGCTCCTCACTCTGCTCACAAATCAAACTTGGCAAGTGATTCAAAGGAACTCAGTAATGTAATTGCCTTATTGGAGGAGATACTGTCATGTCCGGGCCTTGTTCTTATAAATAAAGCACTTTGTTGGAAGTAGTGTCACGTGCAGCCTCAGGGTTTTATTTTTTAATAATAAACGGTTCGGTTCTCTACCAAATCTTTTTCTAGGGGCCGGGCGGTGGCGCTGCAGGTAAGGTGCCTGCCTTACCGCGCTATCCTTGGACGGACCACGGTTCGATCCCCCGGTTCCCATATGGTCCCCCGTGTCTACCAGGAGCGACTTCTGAGCGCATAGCCAGGAGTAACCCCTGAGCGTCACTGGGTGTGGCCCAAAAACCAAAAAAAAAAAAAATCTTTTTCTGTTCTGGAGGCTAGCTCTTGCTGGCATGGGGTTTGGGGAGACCCCAGGCCAAAGGCCTTCTCCCTAGCTTGGGGGTTGGCAGGTCCAAGCCGTCCCTCTTATTTTCCCCTGGACTCCAGGCCTTCCCTGGGTGCCTGCCCAGGCCGCCAGAAAGATTCTAAAGTAGTCCCCAGGCTTTCCCCACCCCTCACCTTCCACTAGTGGGTAAGGGGCATGGGGAGGAGGGCAGGCAGATGTCTGGCTTCCCTTTTTTTTTTTTTTTTGTGGTTTTTGGGTCACACACGGCAGCGCTCAGGGGTTACTCCTGGCTCCATGCTCAGAAATTGCTCCTGGCAGGCACGGGGGACCATATGGGGCACCGGGATTCGAACCGATGACCTTTTGCATGAAAGGCAAACGCCTTACCTCCATGCTATCTCCCGGGCCCCTGGCTTCCTTTTCTGAATCCTTTTCTGTTCTGGAGGCTAGCTCTTGCTGACATGAGGTTTGGGGAGACCCTAGGTTGAGGGTGTTGGGAAATGCTGGGTTGCATTGGCTTGCACTGGGACAGTTACCTCACTGGTCTTCATTTTCAAAACCGTGCAGGGGCTAGTGCCCCCATGGTACAGTTTACATTAATAATAGTATTTCCTATGATTAATGTATGTTTTGCATATGCAGAATGTCCATCTTGTACTCTGCCCTTGCTCACGGCCTGACAAGCACATTTCTTATCCTTCACTCTTTCACCCCCAACCATTTTTACCCCACATTTACCCTTTTTACCTTGACTATCTTATATGTATTTCCTTAACAGTTATAAATCTTAAAAATATTCTCTTATACAGTGATGATTTCCCCCACTATGCTGTCTGTTCTCTTTGTGATTTGTTCAATAAAGAATTATAGTAGAAGAGTTCCTCAGTTTAAAGCTTATGTTAGAACCAAGTCACGGGGATTGTTGGACTTGTTCTAGTAGCCCCCATATGCACCAATAACGCCGTGTAGCATTGTTCCTCTTTTATACCCAGTAAAATGGGAAAATATTATGCATATAAACAAGTGCTTATCTAATAGAGATGGGAACACACAAATCTTGTAATGCAATGGGACCTTATACCCTGAACATTGTCATAATGACCTGGGGCTCAGGCCTCAGAAGAATGGGCATTCTCCATTCACCCCTAAACCAGGGATGCCATCTAGGAAACAACCATGGTTGTCTATAACATCACCTGGAAGCAATCCTCTACCAGGGAAGACCCTACCACTGCTCTGGCATCAACCTACTCAAGAGACTTCCCTTAACACCCAGAGACTTATAAACAACAACCTGCATTCGGGACAGGGCTTTTTTCATTGCCCTCTCATTGTGAGGGGAAACTAGAGGATGCTCTGTATCATCCTGACTTCGATGTAGGATATGCACAGATTCCAGGATCTTTAGCTACCGAGGCCTGACACCAACAACAACGACTGTGTGAAAAATAAAGTGTATTGGCACTACAGACAATGACTTGTGCTGGACAACCTAGTATGCCTGTAGCCTAGAGTTGGTCTTATGCCAGAAAACTTTAGGGGTAAGGTCTCCTTGTATTTATGAAAAGGCTTTTCCTTTCTATGTTCCTATGTTTCGCTGGGCCTATGCAGACAACAACTGCCACTCTATATTTTTGCTGTGCTCCTTTGACTCTTATCCTTAAAAAATGAAAGAGAGAGAAGAAAAGAAAAACTTTGCCTTTGTTCTTCCTGAAACAAATGTATTATGATTAATTGTGTCAACGAGTAATTTAATAGTATTAAACTTCAGATCAGGAAGTCTCATAAATTTTGTGGCTTTAGTTGCTTTGTGCACTGCTAAGAAATGTTATAATGTACCACAATCTGGGGACTTGAGGGACAAAGTAATTGTGCATGTGTTTCGTTTTATTTTTCTTAATGTTTTTTGGCTGAAAGTTCAAAATTAAGGTGTCAGCAAGGGGATTTCTTCTGAGAATTCTATTTTTAGGTGACCATCTTCCCACTGTAATTTCATCTTGTCCTCTTTCTTTGTATATTTTGTCTTCATAAAATAAAAATGTGTCAAAGAGAATATAACAGTTGCCCTGGGTTCAAACCTACCCCACCCACATTTTCCATACTGTTCCCAAGTCCAACAAGAGGGAATGTAGAAGTCAAGAATAAATCCAGGGGCCAGAGAGATAGCATGGAGGTAGTGTGTTTGCCTTGCATGCAGAGGTATGGTGGTTCGAATCCCATCATCCCATATGGTCCCCAGAGCCTGGCAGGAGCGACCCAAAAACGAAAACGAAAAATAAACCCAAGCATCATCGGGCACAGCCTCAAGACAAGAAAATAAAACAGTACCAAATTATAAGGAAGCACGTCAGCATTTTTGAAAACAGAGAGATTCTCACAAACACTTTATCTATTTACTTATACTTCTGGAATATCATATTAACCTACTGTCAACAAGGCAAACTTACTCAGGTGTATTATCTACCAATCACTGTAACTCAATTAACTACTGAAGAGGTGTGCAGAAATCCTAAGAAGAACCTCCTGGGGCCACACTAGAAAATCCACAATCAAGAAACCCTAAAGCCTTCTCTGGGGAGAAAAAGCAGCTTTGTGGGCTGGCTGAGCAGGAAATCACCGGGCCAAGTTTATTCCCAAAGCCCCTGATGTTAGCACACCGAGGAGAGCTGATTCCCTCTTTACAATGAAGACCGGGAGCTGCTTGGGACCAACTAACTCCACATTCAGCAGTATTGCCACGTGCGTCTCTCTCTG
>PVKC010027459.1:0-15729 GCA_004027635.1 Crocidura indochinensis | reverse complement strand
GTTCTGTTCCATCACTGTTGTTGTAATCAGTCTTTAATAGTCCTGATTTTTGCTCAGATCTTAGGACAAAGCCTAAGATAGAATCTTTCTGTATGGTTCCAGAAGTTCTGCTCAGTCACAGTTGTCAAAGTCATACCTCTGGAATTAAGAGATCTCGGTTTTTGTACTAATCCTATGCCAAGGCATAGGCTAGGATCTTTCTTACTGATTCCACAATAGGTTCTTCTCAGTCTGATGAAAATATGACTGCATTGGCTTTTAATACTAAGAACTAAGAAGTAAAATTGATGCTTCCACTTGGAATGGGTTAAAAGAATTGAAGAGAATTATTTGTTTGACTGTTTTTCTGTGTGACTTGCTAAATATCCAGATGAATTTTATCCCTTTTATTTATTTGCTTTTTGTCTTCTGTTTTAGTAGTATTCTCTAGTGACATACGTATGAAAATCTATTTTAGGCAATTTGGATCACTGAAACAAGTATATTTTGAGAATGTTAGTGTAACTATTAGGGAAAGATATACCTCTCACTTTTTTGTCTAAGAATGACAAGTAAATGTATTAATTACTTTCTTGCTAAGATGTTAGTTTGAGAAGTGTTTTAAAAACACTTCTTTGGGACTGGAGAGATAGCATGGAAGTAGACCATTTGCCTTGCATGCAGAAGGACAGAGGTTCTAATCCTGGCATCCATATGGTCCCCCAGGCCTGCCAGGAGTGATTTCTGAGTGTAGAGCCAGGAGTAACCTCCTGAGCACTGCCGGGTGTGACCCAAAAACCAAAAGAAAAAGAAAACAAAGCAAAACAAAACAAAACAAAAACAACACTTGTTTGATGCACACTAATGAAGCAGCCATGTTCGAAATGGGTCAGCTCCATAGTCTTATTTTTTCCTCAGACAAGTTATAAACAGCAGTAAAATATTATGGTTGCAGTGAACCATGCAGCAAAATCTGGCCATCTCAGGAGGGCAGTATAGCCCCACACCCTGCAATGGATGCTTGATGCATCCATCGTTCAGAATAACCGTTTCTCCAATGGCCTCACTCATCAATGATCCTCTAAGACCCTGCAAAGATGCCAATATAATCATATTTGTGATATGTTGTTTGCTGAGCATCACAGGACATTCTTAAGAGGAGTATGGGCATCCTCTCCTATTTCTTTCTTCCTGAAAAGCCTGGCAGCTATGACCATATCCATAAACACAGTCATCATGTTCAAATGGCCTTCATTTCTTTTATTTTGTTGTCCCCCAAAAAACAACACAATTTAACATACTACATATATAACAGCAAGAGCATGCTAGATCTTTTGTCATTGTTTTAATGACTTCATTGGTGATACATACAATGATTTTCAAAATGAGCTTGCAACTGTACATTTTCTTCTTTGTTCTTTTTTTCTTTTTTCTTTCTTCTTTCTTTCTTTCTTCTTTCTTTCTTTCTTTCTTTCTTCTTTCTTTTTTCTTACTTTTCTTCTCTTTCATTTTATTTCTTTTCAATAAAAATTACTTTGCTCAAGAGGGTCAGATCGATAGCATAGTTGCTTTGTACTCAGTTTACCCAAGTTAAATCTCCAGCATCTCATATATTACTCAAGCCTGTTAGGAGTAATTTTTCTTTTTGTTTTTGTCTTTTTGGACTACACCAGATGACATTCAGGGGTTACTCCTGACTATGCTCTCAGAAATTGCTCCTGACTTGGGGAAACTATATGGGTGTGGGGGGATCAAACCACAGCCCATCCTAGGTTAGCTCTTGCAAGGCAGATGACTTACCTCTAGATCCACTGCTCCTGCCCCATAACAGAAGTAATTTCTGAGCACAGAGCCAAGACTAACTAACCCCTGAATGACTCCAGGTGGTAATCAAAAACTAAAATCTGTCTGTCTATCTATCTATCTAACTATCTATCATCATCATCCTCTACCTATCCATCTATCATCTACCTACCTATTATCTATGTATCAAATCTGGCTGTCATCTATCAAGATACATATCTAAATATGTAAAGTCTTTTTAATTATGCAGAAATAAATTAACTTCATTACATACCATAGCCTGTTATTATTTCTAATGATCAATATTAACATAGAATTTGGTACCTTAAATTTGTTGTAAGTATGTACATAGATAGTTATTTTTATCTATTTAGTTATAGAGTGAGAATTGATATTCCTTTTCTTTTTTTTTTTGGTTTTTAAATTATACCCGGCAGCACTCAGGGGTTACTCCTAGCTCTATGCTAAGAAATCACCCCTGGCAGGCACAGGGGACCATACAGGATCCCGGGATTTGAACCTCCATTTTTCTACATGCAAGGCAAACACCTTACCTCCATGCTATCTCTCTGGCACCCTGTTTGGATATTCTACCTGAATCTTTGATTTCATAGGTCTCTATTTTAAGTGATCTGAAAAAAAAAATGATTCTGACAACTTCTGACCAAGGAATCAATACGCAAAATGAATTACAAGAAGGAATCAGGAGATAGGGAAAAATAAATTTCTCCATAAGATTATGAGATATTAGAAGTTTATATTAATTGTAAAGTTTTTAATTATTTTTTGGTGTTGTTTTGTTTTGTTTTTTGGCCACACCCAGTGATGCTCAGAGGTTACTCCTGGCTATGTGCTAAGAAATTGAAAATGGTTTGGGGGACCATATGGGATGCAGGGGGATCCAACTGCAGTCTGTCCTAGACTTGCACAGGCAAGGCATATGCCTTACCACTAGTGCCATAACTCCAGCCCCAAGTTTTTAGTTTTTGTACTTTTTGTGATTTCCAGTGAAATTATACAAATAAAAGGATTTAATTTTATATTTTATTAAAATGCTATTTGTAATAATATATTTAACATTTAAAGCCACTGTTATCAGAGTTGTGAAATATTTCTGTATTATGAATCCAAGTCTTGTAATTATTTTATCATTATCTGTATCATAGAAATACTTTTCTTCATCTATTGTAATCTTGATTTTTTTCCAAAAAATCTTCCATGGTTCATTAACTCTGAACATATAATTACAGCAGACAAATCTCTGGGGAAAGAGGAATGTATCCAGAGGATCTATGACAGAATTTTAACAGCTGATGCCCTGGTTATGTATTTGAAAGCCACCTTTAGTTTTATACCAGTTCAAATCAATAAATCAGTCAGAATATAATGAAAATTAAAATGTATTCAATAGGTTCAATATCATTTAAGTTTAGCAAATCAAAGAAAATGTATTTAGATAGGTACCTAATATCAGATTAAACTCTGAACTTTGTCAAAAACACAGTTATTTCTTGGTGGAAATATTAAAATAATAGTTACGATTTTCACTTAATGGTCATTTATGTCAATTCTATCAAAATATATTCAAATGTAATCAAAATCAAGAAATATATAAAACATTATTTATGTAGCAATGAATCCACATCTATTTCTTCTTTTTGAAAGATACACATAATTCAAGTTCTTTTTAATAAAATTTATTATACTAGTCTGAGTTTTAATATATATAAAAACATTTAAAACTGCAGGTTCCATACTTTAAGTGTGATATATGCAGGTAAACTAGGTTGGGTCAGTAGTTCAATTTTAGAACACTTGCCTTGTATATATGAAACATTGGGTCCAATACCTATCATAAAGAAGAAAAAAATGGAGAAATTGATTTTCTTTGACTCATCAAAAAATAAAGTTAGAAAATAACCCAGTGTAAAAAGGAGAGTCAGGCATAAGGCATATGCAGCAAAATTAGGGAAATATGCTTCCTTGGAACAGATGATTTTGGAAACAGAAGTTTAAGTGGGAATTTAAAACACTTAAGTGGTTAGATCTAAAAATTGGTAGAAGTTGAGATTAGACTGGCAGGAGAGGGAAGAATAATGCATCTAAAATACATGCAGACTTTTCTAATGTACAGACTTAAATTCTAGCACAAAAAACTGCTTCAGGCATCCTGTATAAGGCAAGATGGAAAGACTATAGCCAAAGGAACAGAAGTTAAGACAAAAAACTAGGAACACCTCAATCAGTGCAAAGAGAAAGGGGTGGAAAAGCAGTTCCATTAGCAAATAGATGTGAAGATCACAGCAAAATAAAAGAGCAGAAATTTAAGAAAATGGCTGCAGACTGCTCCTTCTCTGATTCACCTAACTAGGATACCAAAAGGGAATCAGAACAATAGAGGTAAATTACAGCTAAAAGAGCTAAAATTTAAACTTTCTCTGAGAAAAACTACTTATAGAAGCCCAAAATCAACAGGAGACTGCACCACACTAGATGATTTTAAAGTATCTGAAGCCCTGGTTGTATGAAAAATTTAAAACAACTCAGTTCTTAGTCCAAATAACATAAATCTTCACACTAAATATAAACTTACTTTATTCAACTTAATACAACGATTCTAGTTTTCAACAACAACAGCAAAAAAAAAAATGCTATAAAGGCAAAGTTCTTATAAAACAACAATCGGAGACAAACTTCTATATGATAGATATTTTACATATAAATGGCTATTACTAATATATTGATACCCCATAAAAAAAGCACATCAACATATGAAACAGGTCACTTGAGTATGAAAATTTCTAAGAGAAATAAAGGTGAAGGGTAAAAATAAAAACTTTAATAAAAGTCATCCCAAATGGTTTTATAAATTTGTTAATGGACTTTTAAATTTAGATGAGTGACCAGAGTATCATAAGGCAAGTAGGACATTCACTTTGCATGTGGCTGACCAGAATCTATCCCAACATCCCACATGGTCTTCTGAGCACTACTAATTTTAGAGTTCATAAATTTATTGCATAAATACAACATAATTAGCATAATATATGTAATTAAAAAGAAAAAATAATAAAGTCAAAGAAGAGGGTTGGCACAAGTGGTAAGGAGTCTGCTTTGCCCTTGCTATGGTACCTCAAGCCAGGAGCAATTTCTGAGCACATAGTCAGGAGGAACCCCTGAGCGCCATCGGGTGTGGTATAAGAACCAAAAATAAATAAATAAATATATAAAATAGAATAAAATAAAGTTTTCCAAAATGAATACCCATTTGTGTACAGTTTGGAAACTCAGATACCACTAAACATAATATAAAGCAAATAAACCACACAAAGCCATACCTCTTAGACAAAATGCATAAGGAAAGTCTACAAAGAATCTGGATTTTGATATATGTAAAATGTCAAGAAATGAATAATATAATGTAAAAATTAAATATTTTTTGCTTTGATGCAAAATACAGCTCAAATTCATTGGGTTTTTATAGAATATGGAAATAAAATAGATGACAATGAAAGAAAAATAATAGGAACTGTTTACATAAAGTATTATAAAGTAAATAAGAAATTTATGTGAAAGAGTATAAAATGATGACTAAAAAGCAAAAAGTATAAAATAAATGCTTCTATACTTATTAATAAACACTTAAATAAGTATTTATATTTATATATACAAATTTATTTATATATATTTATTATTTATATACTATTTCTGTAAATAGTTCATGTGCTTTGTCTTGAGATTTCATATTATTAAATTATCAATTTTTACCAAGGTTATTTAGAAATTCAATTAAGACTAATCAAAGTACTTTTTTGATTTGTTTTCTTTTTAGGGCCACACCTGGCGGCACTCTGGGGTTAGTTCTGGCTCTGTACTCAGAAATCGCTCATGGCAGACTCGGAGGACCATATAGGATGCTGGGAATTGAACCCAGATCTGTCCTGGGTTGGCTGCATGCAAGGCGAACAACCTATCACTAGCCCTAAATACAAAACCCAAAACCAACTACAATAGAATCAAGAGACCCAAACTACAACAAACCAGACACAAAAGGGACCTGTTATACTAGCAGTCCAGGGGGCTAATGGAGGAGGTATGGGAAGCATGTTGGGAACAGGGGTGGAGGGAGGTCATCACTGGTGGTGGGAATTACCCTAATTCACTGTCACTGTAGTCACTATATACATTAAATATAACTGTTAAATACTTGAAATTCAAAACAAAGAGACAAATATACTTTGAATACCTAGCACAAACTGTGAACATATAAAATCTCATTTTAAGGTATAGAATAAAACTACAGTAAAAAAGACACAGTATCAGTGAAATAACAAATCATAAATAAATATAGAGCAGACCATTTATCATCAAATTGATACCACAGTAGAAGTCATCTATCAGTTGTTTTGCTAGGGATCCTATCTGTTACTGCTTCAAGCATAAAGCTATTCACAGTTGGCAGAACTCAGGACCCACTACAGCTATACCTGCCTCAAATGCAGTGCTGTTATGGGGCCACCCAAAGTATACTTGGTCCTGAATGACTGAGTTCAAACTCAAGGTCTCGCATGGGCTAGATATATGCTCACTCTCTTAAATCATATCCCTGTGCATTTGAGTATATGTGTAATAAGGACACAAGGTTAATAAAATGGAAATATATAACATTTTCTATAATAGGCACTGAAACAATTACATGCCGATTTGTGAAATAAATATAAATCTAGATAAAGATTTCTCAAAATTTAATATGCAAAAGGAAACAGAAGTTTTACATTAGGTATGGAGTTTGCTTTGCACACAGCTAATCGGACTTTCCAAGCACTGTATATGGTCCCCTAGGCCTCCATAGTAGTAATATCTGTGCTCAGACAAGAGTAATCCCTGAAGTCATCAGGGTTCAGGTCTTATTTATAATGAAAAAAGTTGAAGTTTTACGAGCAAATATAAGGAAAAGATATGTTCGTAATACTAAAACATGTTCTATGAATAAAAAGTAGTTAATTATGGGCAGAAGTGATAGCACAGAGGTAGGGCAATTTTCCTTGCATGTTGCTGAGCCAGAACAGACCTGAATTGATCCCTGGTGTCCAATATGGTCCCCCAAGCCATGAGTGATTTCTGAGTGCAGATCCAGGAGTAATCCTTGATCATCACTGGGTGTGGCTCCAAAACAAAACAAACATAAAATTAGTTAATTAGTATCTTAAAATTTAAAACTTTTTTCATTCTTCTCCAGCACACAAAACATATTCTCTAGTGTAGCTCATATATTATGACAAGTCATATATCATTATATTATATAATCACTATTATATTATTATATATTGTCATGTATTACAGATACTCCTCTCTTAACGACCAAGTTCCATTTCAAAGACTTGGTCATTAAGCGAATTGGTCGTTAAGTGAGGAACTTTATGTACTGTATACAGTAGTACAGTATATGCATAGTACTTGACAATACAGTATTCTGAATAAGTAAAATAAGATCAAACTAAAACCTTCCACTTGTTTTAACTTGCAGAGGCTGTGTAATTTGCACACACTACTGCAATGTATTACAAAACATAAAGTTAGTAAAGTAGGCACATTAAAGCACCAAAAACCGCAGTACTGTACTGTAGACTGTACAAGATAAAAAAAGGATATTTAAAATAAAATAAAATAATGGTGAAAAGATGGTCGTAAGTGCAAGAGGTCGCTAAACAGTAGGTCATTAAGCAAGGAGTGTCTGTATTGACAAGAGTCAATAATAAACCTAAAGTATGAAATCACACTGAATATCAGATCACAATTTAAGAATAATATACATTAAAATAAAAATAAAGTTGGAGCAAATTTAAATACTTGAAGACAACAAAAAGCTATTAACAATGGAGTCAATGAAGAAATCAGAGAAAAATATTTCTGCAAACAATAATGAAGAATAAGCTATTAAAGCATATATAGCACATTTATAACTAAAGCAGTACTAAGATGGAAGTTTAAAACAGCCAAATGAAAGAAAAAAATAAAACTAAATAAATCTACCTATAGTATTGTACTACAAATGTGTAATTTTGTAAAGAAACACTGTAAAGAATATTTACACATCGTGGTTCCTGGGGATTTGGAGAAGGCAGTGAGAAAGTTGACTAGATAAATCACAAAAGTCGGAACTTAGAGCAGAGCAGCTAATTTTTATTACTATAATACTTACATTTGTCAAAATCAATAATTTATCATTCTAAGAATGAGGCTTAATATATGCAAATTAAATGCAAACATTTGAGATATTCATGATTCCCAGGATAAAAGCTATTGTAAAAATTAGTTCTGGACATATTGTACAGCTGGTAAGGTGCTTGCCTTGCATGTGGTCGACTCAGCTTTGATCCCAGCATCACATATGGTCCTCTGAACAATACCAGGAGAGATTGCAGAATTCAGAGCCAGGAATATTCCCTAAGGACCACCCATTGAGCTCCCAAACAAAAAAGGTAAAAATATCACTAAACTGGGAAATGAATAGAATGACATTTTAATTATATTTTATGATATATATGACACATTCATTTCAAATGCCCTTATTTTCATGAACTCTCATTTTTTATTTTTTGGTTTTTGGGCCACACCCAGTGATGCTCATGGGTTACTCCTGGCTATGCTCTCAGAAGTCACTCCTGGCTTGGGGGACCATATGGTAAACTGGGGGGATCGAACCGTGGTCCATCCTAGGCTAGCGCAGGCAAGGCAGACACATTACCTCCAGCGCCACCGCCCGACCCCAACACTAAATATTTTTAAAAATTCTTAATACTCACATGAATTCTAATAGGTACCAGTATCAATAAATTAGATACATAGATGTTTTGGTTCTGCAGGTTGAACCTAGAATACCATCAAGTAAAACATGTGTTCCAACACTTTGAATTATGTTTCTAGTAACTTACAAAATTGCTGTCATTAAAATTGTATTCAGTACATTAAAATTGTATTCAGTACTTTAAAACTACTTCCAAGCATCCAAAAACTATTCAGTACTTCCAAAATTCAATTCATTATTATTAACTATAAGCAATTTTATATTATATTATAAGGTCACCATGGCATTTAATATATAATTGCATGTTTGTACACTTGACTTCTTTTATCTAAAACTGGAGATTTAAGGAATTTTGGAAAGATTAGAAGCTGAATGATTAAAAAATATGAAATTCCTATAGTAGTCATTTTATTGTTCATAAAAAATGTAGAAGTTGAGATTATATATTATATACTCCAAAATTAAACATTTACATAGCTAGTGGATTGAAAATAATCAAATTTCTACTATTAGAGTGGTCGATGACAAAAAATAAAAAATATTATAATGGCTAATGCACTAATGGCTTATACTTAGAGTTCTTAATACATACACAATTTAGCTTATGTAGATAAATGCATTGTATGCATTTATAAATAAGTATCTATGCATGTACATATTCCTTTGTTCAGTCCGCTAAAAGGGTCTAATACCAATGACACCCAATAGAGATGAATATAAAGTTTAGAATTTAGTAAAATGTACTTTTCCAGTGAAAGGAATGGAATCTGGTTAAAGTGATTTGACTGGTTTTACTCAGGTATTAAAGATAAAACAAATGATTCTGGAGCACCAGAAGGTACAAAGACTCTAAAGCA
Source organism: Crocidura indochinensis (assembly GCA_004027635.1). Lineage (NCBI taxonomy): Eukaryota > Metazoa > Chordata > Mammalia > Eulipotyphla > Soricidae > Crocidura > Crocidura indochinensis. The sequence goes on along the minus strand of PVKC010027459.1, from coordinate 6,282 downwards.
AATTAGAAATATTGCATTTGGAGTATATAAATAAGAAATAAAAGTGAATTGAAGCACCGTGGCAAAATCTGGAAAAGCTGGAACAACCTGAATAACAAAATAAATATTTAATACAAAGGATTGTATTTTAATCTGTAATCAATACAAAATCAATGTTTGTTTAAATACATAAATATTTACTGTCGATAAATCTATTCTAACTAAAAATGCCAAAATACTTCCTTATATTTTAAGGAAATGGAACTGAATTTTTCACATCTTAAGTTTTGGGTTGACATAATAAAAATCCTCCCAAAGAATATAGAAAGGGTGGAAGAAATTACTACATAATGAAAAAAATATATTAACAACCATGCAAGACAAATGATCAAGGTTAACATCAACAGATATAATCCATGCTGACAATATATAACTAGATATGATTAACTGAGAATGGCACTTTTGCTCTCTGGTTTTTCATACAAAAATTAATTAAACTCATTCAGTCATGAGAAACTTATCTGATATAACCCATTTGAGAATATTTAGATAAGTATCTTATATATTGTCCTCAAAATTGGCAAGGTCATCAAAAATAAGGAAAGCCTAACAGATTGCTATAGTCAATGAGAGATCAAGAAGACGAGTTACTGAATATGAGTTATTGTGAGTATTATCTAGGCCAGAAAATGGGCATATTTAAAAAGTAAATATATTAATTTAATATGAACTTTAATATCAGTCTGTTAATTTTGTCTACTAAAATTAATATATCTTATTAATGTAAGATTTCTACTTCTATTTAGGATTAAAATTTCCAGGATAAAATTAAAAATAGGATATATATGGATATATATATCTCTATATAGATATATATCTGGATATATATCTCTGGATAGATGAAAACATTTATCACAATCTCTAAATATAAATGGCTTCTAAAATTAAAGTATTTTATGATACTTTTCAAAGGTTTTCAAGAATAATTAATAGTAATAAAGGACTTACTTTAAGTCCATTTAAAAAAGTCCACTTATGTGGGACCTGGACATTTGTATAGTGAGTAAGCTTACCTTGCAAGCGGCTGATCTTGGTTCAATCTTCAGCATTTGATATGGTACTGCAGTCTGCCAGGAGTTGTACCCGAGTACAGATTCAGGAGTAATCCTTAAGCATTGCCATGAATAGATCCAAAACAAACAAAAAAAAATGAACAAAATTCATATAAATTGGTAAAAAAAATTAGTAGACTAAAGATTATTTACTGAAAGAGAATATGATAGTTGTGAAATAGGCCTCAGTAAGTAATTATATATACTTATTTATATAGATTTTTGAAAAACTGAATCCATAAACCATAAGAGGATAACAGTTAAAAATTGAAGATGTTGGGGCCAGGTGGTGGCGCTGGAGGTAAGGTGCCTGCCTTGCCTGCGCTAACCTAGAACAGACCGAGGTTCGATCCCCCGGTTCCCCATGTGGTCCCCCGTGCCTGCCAGGAGCGACTTCTGAGCGAATAGCCAGGAGTAACCCCTGAGTGTCACTGGGTGTGGCCAAAAAAACAAAAAAAAAAAAAATTGAAGATATTGTGTAGCTGCAAAGGTTTCTGGTCTGTCCAGGAATTCCAAGCACTAATATATTGCTGACACTACACTTTTGTGGTATGCTTTTAGTAGCCAGACTTTGTGGAAGTACAAGGAGAGTGGAGGGTAATCATTCTTACTACAAAATAGACCTAGTGATGTCAGCCCAAATACTGGCAAACCTAGTGTTTTGGTCAGGTTGGTGTCTGGAGAGAGTCACAGAGGAGTGATGAAACAGTTTTGGTGAAGTGGTGATAGAGAGTATTGAGTTCAGCTCTCTTACAAGACAGGAATTTCATCCTGCTTCTTTACCTGAGATTGCCAGCTTTCAGCTTCATGGCTGGTGTGCCCATATATTTTGAGAGCTATATTTTGAGCCTATATATATATTCCTAACTATTCATAGAGTGTTTTTTAAATTAATTTTTAAAAAGGGATTCATACATTACACTTCTGTATCTACTGTAAGGATTGCTAAAAATATTTCACTTCTTTTTATTTGGAATTTTATCTGTTATTTATACACTGAAAAATATTCTAAGGAAATCAACTATTATAATAACTTGATTCAGTGAAATAGTATTCAAAAAAGAAAAATATATTTATTTAAAAGCAATTTTTATTCATTATTGTATTAATATTTTATTTTACTAGGCTAATGTAGATAAGAGGTTTTTAATAGGAAAATAACAAAAAGCATTTTTATGTATTTGAAACTGTTGAAGCCTCTCACATTTATTCACTATATTCAAATGAATAAATATCCATGATTAAAAAATCTGCTTATATAAAATTATTTAAACTAATAATATAAAATAGTTTTATGAAACTGTTAAAATATTCCAGAATAACAATATCTTATATTGCTTCTAGAAATCCTGTTCTATTTCTTAAAATCAGTAAGGGAGCTATTTGAATTTACTAGTAGGCAAGTATAAAGAGAAAGTATGTTATCCTTTCTTTATCGAAGTTCTGAATAATATGTACTGCTACTTAATTTTAGTGAATAATTTAACAGTCCTGGAATTATCAAAAGAAGCATATAACAAACTTGGAACATTTTTTATGTTACTTGCATATGGATAAACACAAAGTAGTAAATGACAACATTAAATTAATCATGAAGTCATTAATCTTATAGGTCTAAGATTTAAAAAATGATATGCACACTGAGGCTATTTTTTTTCTTTTTGAGGTTTCTCTTTTTTGTATTGTTCTATTTGCTAGTATTTGCATGTAAAGCATTCCCGGTTAGACCATTTGCTCACATTCAATATGGAGCCTTGGAATAATAGTGACATCCATGAAGTCACCTCAGAGGTATTTGCTCTGTCTCTTATTATATAATTTCTCTATGTAACCTCTCTCCCTCTACACATTGAGCATTAAAATAAAATTTCAAAATATATAGATACTACTCTACTTTTATTATAGAGTTTGCCGAAAACTTACTGGGTACTGGAGCTTACAAAGAAAAGTATCCAGAGATGCAATTTCCTTGGCTTTAGTGACATTTTTATTGTGAGAAGTAATAAAGTGATTGAAATATAAACTCTGTTATTATAAACAAATGTGTTTAATATAGGGTCACACTTGAAGTCATTACAATATATATAATAATCAATACATGTATAAGAGTAGGAAAAATAATTAAAGTGATTTCATTTTATAATTTTATGAGCAGAGACAAAGAAAGTAGGGAAGATATATGGTGTCCACAAAATCATGAAAATAGCTTTTTTATGCAAACATATTCCAGGTTGTGTCATGTCTTGTAATGGTATTTCACCTGTATTTAGTTGTTTTTAACCCTGACACTGTAACTGCAATCTAGATGAAAGAAACTATTGCATATTCTAAGCAAGTCTGCTCACCGACATGATATTAATGAATTGTGACACCACATCAAGTTTAGAGGAGGACCAGCCACAAGGAAGTTATTTATGTAACTTAATATTCCAGGCTGCAAACCAAAAAGCGATGACTCTTTAACAGCCATAGCCAAGAATGAGCAGAGCAAGGGATGTCTTATTCCTAACAAATCAATATAGTGAAATGTTACAGTTCATTCCACTGGAGTAATTAAAACATTTGTAACCAGAGGATTTTATAGAACATGGTGCATAAACATTTTTAGCCATTTCTCACAATTACTTTTTAACAGTACTATAGCCCAGCATTTCCAGAAATTGCAATAGAATTGAATAAGACATAAAGCAATTTTTTCATTAATTCATGCAGGTGCTTCTATAATGATGGCATATGTTTCAGTGGCATTTTTTCTAACTGAAATGAAGCGATCCATAAAGTATCCATAGGAAGAAGTTACCTAAGGTTTTATCATATGTTCAAGAAAAAGTTTAAATATTATCTGCAGCATTTGAGACTTATTATTTTAATGGTTTAAAATGATTATATTTGACTGCTAAAGAAATAATGTACATAATTATGAGCTGAAATGATAGAGATCTTTTAATTAAAAGAAATTTTATTCATTTTATCTCAAATAACCTCAAATCTTTAACAGAGAAACCCACATTAAACAGCTTGTTTCTGTTTTCCAGGGTTTATTTTTATCTCTCTAAAGAATATATGCATACAGTTCTTTATTGAATTATTTAATCTTTGAGATTACTTGTTTGTTTCCTACTGAGTTAATTGAGAATTTAGTTTAATTGTATTTCTCTCATTCTTTATCTATTACTAATATGTTATATTTGTCTAGCTATGAAGATGCTGTTCACTAAAATTTTTCTTAGATTTAATTCAGAATTTAGAAATATATTTAATTTTGAAATTGATTTCATCTTGGATAACCTACATTGAGTATTTATGGCTCAAAATGTCTTTTTACAGTTCCAGTGTGGCTCCCAGGAATAAAGTTCTCCAGACTCATTTTTCATGTATTGTGATACTTATTCTAGCGCTAGCCAACTTTCTTGACCACGGTTATAAAAACTCTATCAAGTCCTCTAAAAATTTTGGTTCAGAAGATTCAGAAGAAGTTAAGAAGCTCCAGTGAAGCTCATGAACACTGTGTGTTAAATTATTCCCCAAATATCATAGGCAGAATCACACTGTGACCATACAGCTAACTCCTTTAAAACTTGGGACTAAGCACCTATCATAGGAGCAAAAGCCCCTGATTCATCCAGATGACTAATTTCAGCATTAAATCAAAGAGCAACATCTAAATATAAACATTAAATTTAAGAATCACTAATTTAGTCAAACACTTATTAGTATTGAACATATAACACCATGGAAAAATGTAAAAATATGAAGATGCCAACAGATGACAGCTAAACACAAGGTTATCACCAGTGATACTGAAAATTGTAATTTTCCTTAAGAAACCTTTAGGACAACAATTAAATAATTCTCAAAAATCTAAACATAGCACCTGAACAAATAAAAAATTAATAAAATAAGTAAAATATAAAATAATAAAAAAACACTTGAAGAGACCTTGATGGAAAATATGAAAGAATTCATTCAAATAGAAGTAATGGAACTTGAGAATGCAGTTAGTAAGCCTTAAAAGAAATATTAATAAAGTAAAAATAAATTGAAATAGTAAATTCAAAAATACAGTAAACAGATTCAGTAAGAAAGTAGAAAAAATGAAAAAAATGGGTGGAATGAAGATAAGAGAAATTATTACTAATACCAATAGTAACAATTGTAGAATCAAAAGAATTTCAGACAGAGAAAAAATAGGGAAGACAAAAGAAAAACTAGTTGAATTAAATAATTGGGGAGAACTTTGTCAACCTGAAAAAGTAAATGGACCCAATATGCATCAAGAAGGATAAACAAACAAACTATACTTAGATATTTTATAATAAAATTGACAAAAATTAAATACAGAACATATATTGAAGTCCCTAGATAAAATACAGGCAAATTTAATTACTTATTTCATATATTACAGTCTCTTAAATCATATTTTACACTTAACTATGTTGTAATTCTAAAACTTTTACAAGAAAACTAGATTATAATCATAATATGTCCACATAGTAGTTTAGTGGACATAGAATATTTTCCAAGAGGGTTGGAGAAATAGTACAGTGGGGAGGGCATTTGCTTTGCATGCAGCTTACATGAATTTTATGCTAGCACCCTATATTGTCCTCTGAGCTCTATTAGGTGTGATCCCTAGAACAGAGTTAGAAGTAATTCCTGAACATCACTGGGTTGACACAAAAAAGTAGGAGAAAAAGAAAAAAATGTTCCTCAAGTCTCAGCTTTCAGCCCAAGCCCATAATGGATTTACTAATGAATTCTTTCAAACCCTTCAAGAGGAGCAACTACCAATCCTATCCAGTTTCTTCCATGAAATTGAAAAAATGGAAACACTCCCAAACAGCTTTTATGAAGCAAACATCACCTTGATAACAAACCAGACAGACATGCTGCCAAAAAAGAAAATTACAGACCAATATCCCTGATGAATGCAGATGCAAAGATCTTCAACAAATTCCTGGCAAATAGGATCAATGCATCATCAAGAAGATCATACACTACGACCAAGTAGGTTTCATCCCAGTAATGCAAGGATGGTTTAACATCCATAAATATATCAACATCATGAATTACATCAATAACAAGAAAAATAAAAATCACATGATCATATCAATAGACGCAGAGAAAGCATTTGATAAGGTCCAACACCCATTCTTGATCAAAACTCTCAGCAAGATAGGAATGGAAGGAA
>PVKC010027458.1:0-15734 GCA_004027635.1 Crocidura indochinensis | reverse complement strand
CTCTGCAAGTTTTCTTCCAAACAAAAGAGCATCCAATTGGGCTATTACTGGCACGTGTCTATATTTGGGGATGTTTCTTTCACAGAACTCAAAATATAGTTCTGGCACAATATTTTACATGCCTAGAAACTTCATCAAACTAATATATACTTGGGGGCAGAGATAAACTAGAGCAGGTAGAGCTCTTGCCTTGTATGTGGCCAAACCATGTTCAATCCTGGGCACCCAGTATGGTCCCTTGAGTCCTCCGGGGACTCTGAACACAGAGACTGGATTAAGCTGCCAGGTGTCCCAAATTCCTCTGTATGATATATATATATATACATATATATGTATATATGTATATATATACACACACCAGGCAAGTCATGCATTTTCATACATACAATACATACTGTGTGTGTGCCCCGAATTCAGTAGCGAAGATTTGGTCACATTCATTCTGACCTAGGTGGGGAAGAGCACCTTATCATTTGACTACTTTGGTATGTTTCTTATTTCCTATCTAATTATACAAACAGAAATCAGTGTCACTTCTTTGCTGAGACATTCACTAGTACCTCTGGTCTGGTTATTGGTTCCCAAAGCCAGGTTTGGGTGGTATGTTCTAGGGAAACGCTCCTTTTTTATAGACTCACTAAAAATCAGCTTTATTTTATTGATTATAATCTGGAGGAACTCTCACCTAGTGCTCAGGAGATCTGGAATCCACCTGGACATTCCCAACCAGCAGGACAGAAACCTCCATACAAACCATGTGATTGGAGGCTGCTACATGGCTGAACTCAGTAGTATCAGGGCCTGGTGGTATCCCACAGATAAGAAGCATGTATGACACCAAGCTGTCTTTTAGGTACTCATCACCCTGTATCATAGAGAAAGTTAGTTTGGTACTATTCATAAAATAGTGTTTTGTTTAGAATCATCTGAAATCATGAAATGTATCATTTGTATATCATGCTAGAAATTTTTTCTTAAAATTTTTAGTTCTGAATTTGAATCATAATTTCAGTTTAATGAATGTGAGAGTAGAAATAAATTAGTGACACTTATGAGGGTTTTGAGTGGAAATTTAGCTTCTTGTACCTGTAAGACCATCAGTTACATCTTGGGGACCAGTTGCTCCCCATAAAACCTCAGACACACAAAGCTTTTTAACACCGAGCAGTAAAATTTAATTAGAAGTTAACACACGGGGTCGGAGAGAGAGCGTGGAGGTAGAGTATTTGTCTTACGTGCAGAAGGACATTGGTTCGAATCCCGGCATCCCATAAGGTCCCCCGAGCCTGCCAGGAGTGATTTCTGAGTGCAGAGCCAGGAGTAACCACTGAGCATTGGGGTATGACCCAAAAACCAAAAACCCAAAAAAAAAAAAAAAAGAAGAAGAAGTTAACACACTTATTTACTTTGTAAAGAATTCAGTTGTGTTGAATTTGGTCCATCCTCCATCCACTTTGCTTATCTACAGCACCTAGTCAACAATATATATAATAAAAAATATATAAATATGTTTAAATATATCATAAATATTATATGTATTATGTAAATGCTATATAATTGTTATAAATATTAAATATTATATACTATATTATAAATATTATATTTTAAATAATAAATATCATATTTTATATAATATAAAATTTGTGCTATTATATATTGTTGCTGTTAAGGCATCTATAAATATCTTTATGTAAGAACTATGTACTAAGGTTTTTTATCTCCAACAATTGAAGAGAGTATAATTTTAGTTTAGAAAAAACATTCCAATTTGATGAATCTCATCACTCAGTCATAGGTTGAAGTATAAATATTTCATATCAGCATTTCTCTTTTTTTGTTTTAGGCCACACTTTTTTTGTTTTAGTGCTCTGGAGTTACTCATTTCTCTGCACTCAGAAATAACTCGTGGCAGGCTCTGGGACCATATGGGGTGCTGGGGATTGAACCCTGGTCAATCCTGGATCATCAGCGTGCAAGGCAAAAGCCCTCTCACTCTGCTTTTGTTCCTGTCTCGCGTACCAACATTTCTAAGTTTTTTCTACTTTGGAATCTGTAAGGATAAGAAAATTAATAAATTATTTTATGTGAAATATTCAGAGAATGAAAAAGTGTGCTTTTATAAATAGATATAAAAATCTAACAAATACTTATGATAAAGATCCTTTCTATCCTCATAATTTGCCATTTATCTTTCCCCTCATCTTTATATGTAAACTTTAAATAATTGAGATTTTAGTATGTGCACTAAGAAAATAATTGATGACTAAAATGCAAGACCTATAATTACTTCCAACACAGGCAAGTTAAGTGTTTGTGATTATTATTTTAATCACATTAAAATAAATACATTTTCAAAAATTATATTCAGTTTGTTTAAAATAACCTCCAGAATATATTTATAGATATGTTCCATTTAATGTGCACTTGTACGAGTGTACATTATAAAGGTAGAATAGTCATTCTCTGTTGTTACTTAAAACACACGGTACTATTTCATATTTAGTGTGCAACTCTAAACATGTTGTACACAAATACAAATAAATGTTCACCTTCCCTTTACTTTATTTTTTTAATTTTTATGTATTTTTACAAAGGCAATGTTGGTTGAGAACACTTTTTATATTTTATGATATCAAACATCTTCTGAAAATGGTACTACACCACAAGCAGCACCTGAACTGTAGATTCTAAGGACATCTTGGTCCATCTGTACCCATCCTCCATCCACTTTGCTTATCAAAGTAACCATTCTAGTGGCTGTTTTGTTTTGCTTTGTTTCTTTACATTCTATTCATGTTGTCCATAATCACGTCACATTTGTGTTATGGCAAGTGATAAAAAAATTCCACTTTTCTGGTACTTGAATACAATTCTTACTGCATATTTATCATCTTTGTTTTGATGCCACACCCACATTTCAGGACTAATTCCCCACTCCATGTTCAAAGATCACTCCTGGAAAGGTTCATGGAACTATATAAAATGTTGAGGATACAACCCTGGTTTGCCAAGTGTAAGTCAAGTGCCAAGTGCAAGTCAAGCAACAAGTAATCTCCAGCCCCAGATTACTTCTAACTTTATACCATTGATTCTTAGTTTGTTTTCATGTAAGGGCTATTGCCTATGCTGCTATGAGCATAGGGATATATCAATTGCTGTTCATAACATTCTTCCAATTCCTTGAAGTAGAATTGTTGAATCATGCAGTAGTGTTACTTATTTTTGGACCTGCGGCACTCAGGGATTACTCCTGGCTAACTGCTCAGAAATCTTGAGTTTTTCCCTTTTTTTAAAAAAGCCTTAATTAGCTATCTGCATATTTTCTTTGTAGAAATTTCAATTGATGAACTCATCCATTTTTCAATTGTGCTATTTAATTTACATTTGTCCTTGTTATGCTTAGTATTACGAGCTCTTTATGTATTTGAATATATAAAGATCTCTTGTTGTAAATGTGCATTTTAAATATTTTCTCCCAATTAGTAATTTTTTTTTCATTTTGTGGTGGTTTATCTTTCAGTAAAAATCCTTTCAGTTTCATGTTGTTTTATGTGTTTTATGAGTCTGTTCTTGATGAGAACAAAGTCCTTGTGCAATACTATTTGAATGCTGAAAAGTCCCCTTTCACACAAATATGTAATACTTATACTGGTATGTCTGGATTTTAGCAAGAAATTAATCATTGAGTTAATTTCTCTATGACATAAGTCAGCTGTACTGTGTAAGTGTATGTGTGTATGTGGTGTGTGTGTGTGTGTGTGTGTGTGTGTGTGTGTGTGTGTGTGTAGGATTGAGTTCAGGACCTCATATGTGAGATATGCTCTCTTCACTAAGCCACACCCCTAAACACAAAATAAAATAGAAGAAATGAAAGACGATATTGGGGCTCTAGAGAGAAAGGTTAAAATTAGTATTTACTTTTTCCATTTTACTATTTTAATAAATAATAATTTAGAAATAACCTCTATAAATATTAATGAGTAATTATTTATCAAGACATGTTAATGATTCTTCTCTATATATAATTTATTTAAGCACCATGGTTGCAAACATGTTCATAATTGGGCTTCAACCATAAAATTCACACACCCTCTTCACCAATGCAACTTTCCCACCACAATTTAGTACTATTTTAAATCAGGCTAAAATTTTTCTGGTAAATGCAAGTTTTCTCTGCAGTGAGAAATAAATAGAAAATAGTTGAAGGATTTATAGACAAATAACCCTCTTTTCCAATAAAAATTGTTTCTCTTTGTTGACATTTAATCCCTGCACATTGTAAAACAAGACAGGGATAAAATCTCAAAATATAATTGACATAGTACTTTAAAACATTTGAAGTATCAGGAGTTTTATAATAAAAATGGAAAAAGCTTTAACAGTGAATAAGGTTCAAATGTCAAAATAAGTGTTTTTATATAACACATAAAACATGCGATTTGATTCGTAGTTATTTTAATTTGGAAGTAACATAATGTTCTTAATCTTTATAGTAATTTTGTGCTCTAAACCATAAAGACTAAGCCAAAGGCTTAAAGAAGATTTAAATTTAAATTTAAGATTTAATTTAAGAAGAATTAAAATAAGTGGGAAAGCTATTATAAATGCTATGTTTCATATATTTTGTAATTCTATGAATGTTCATACCTTTTCCAGACTATAAATCTCTAAAAATTTAATTAAATAATTTTTAACTTTAAAGCATTGTAATTTACAAAGTTATTATAGTTAAGTTTTAAACACACAGTTTCAGAGCCAGTCCCATCACCAGTGTCAACCTCTCTCCACTAATGTTCCCAGAGTCCATCCATAACCTCTGCTGCTTCTCCCAGCATACCATCATAACAGACACCTTTTTAAAGTTTAATTGTTAAAGTTTGGGTCTCATGATTTCATTATTATTGACTCTGTGGTTTGGATATTTAGTTCTGTCTTTCCTTAACACCACCTATGCAACCAAGTCCCTGACCCTGATACCCTGTTATTTCTCATATTTTTAGCTCTCATATTAGTCATATCCATAGCATTATTACTTTGGTTACTTTTTTCTACATATTAATTACAATTATATTTGCCTATTCATTATGTATATTCCTATTGATTTTTTGGCTTGGATTTGATGCTTTTATTGAGATGACTTTATGCAATTATTTTATACAATTGTACATGATAGGATGACAGTTTTACTCCTCTTCAAAGAACCAACGACCACTAACACAGTACATTAGACCTGCCCCCTGATTTTCCCTAGCCCGGCACCATTTCTTTTGTCTTAACAGACGTGATTAAACCCAAATCTACAGGTGTGTTTCCATTGGTTTTGCTGTTCGACTGACTTGCTTCTCTATATCTCACCTCTGCATAAGATAATATATTTTTTTCATTTTCCTTTAATTCATCTTACTTAGCATGACCCTATATAATTCTATCCATGCTACAGCAAAGGGCAAATTTATTTTCCTCGTGGCTACTGGTATTCCATTGCATATCTAGGTCACATTTTCTTTATTTGTTCATAAATGCAGGAATGAGTATTCTGCCATGTCTCCATGCAACTGGACTATCTGGGCTCTATAGAAGACAGATGGATCTTGAAGAATGACATGGAATATTATGAGTTTAATCAGGTGGTAACTCCAATTGCAGCTGCCAGACCAGATGTGTTTTCATTACTTGAGCAAATTAGCACATCTTCTATTAAGTTGCAGTTATTGATCTTGCAAATGTTTTTTCCCATCACTACTAATAGAGACCACTAGAAGGTGTTTACTTGCAGAAGATAACTAGAGCAATATACCTTTCTGGGCTGCTTTAGTAGCTCAGGAGCAATATATACCTTTCTAGCAATGTAAATTCCTAGGCTCTGGCATATTTTTCTTTTTATGTTAGGTTATATATATTTTATATTTCCTTTTATATTATAAGTCAGATTCCAGGAGATCTTTAATATGTTCTTCTTCTGTAAGGTATCACTCTATTCCATTACATCCATGACCTCATACCGACTAGACCGAGAGATCAGGATGAAGCCACTATGTTTCGCTGCTGGAGTATTCCTGGACCAGAAACAGCTCTGACAGCATCCAGAATTCTTCTCCCTAAGAGAAATTCTTAGGGTTCAGTAGGAATAATTTAAAGTGAGATGCCCTTTCAAAGTTGAAGGGAGGGTTTCACTCCATCTCTTGCTTCTCCAAGCAAAAGAGACCTAGCACTTGTCCTTGGATTTTGGAGATGTTCTGTTGAGTGTGTTATGATGCACCTGAAAAGCTGGCAGTTAGGGCAGGGCTAAATAAAGCCTATTATCCTCAGGTCTCTATGCTGGTGAGTTTTGTGCCAAATCTATTTGTAGGTCAACGTCCATCCTTCTTGCAGGACTGGGACCAAGGACACTTCCCCCAAAGGCTAATGACTAGAGACACTTTATTACATTCCAAAAATGCTTATAAAGGACAATAGAATCTGTGATACATGTAAGTATCAATAGTAGGACCCATGATACCAAAGATGGGCAGCCAGAGACACAAGGTACCAGGGAGAAGTTAAATATAAATATCAGGGATTAGAAATGTTTTGGAAGTAGCATAATGGTCATAAATGTAGCTTTATCTCTCAACCAGAGCTCTCTGTGAGGATATCAAGATGGCCCATAGTCAAGCCTGAGAGTTGTCTCTGATTACAAGGACATGGCAGCCCTCTTTCTGCTGTCCTTCCCTATCTTTGGAGTAGTGTCTTTGAGATTTCACCTCAAGGAGGATCCCTAGGGCAGTTACTTTACAGGGTCCCCTGAATCATTTGCTCTACCTGGTTCTGTCTGCCAGCTGGTTTTGGAACAACATCACGGGGGCAATCTAACAGGTCCTACTATATTAAGTGAATTGTTTTGTGCATTTAATTAGTAGGATCTGCAACTCAGGGCATTAGACACTTCTGGATACACTTCTTGCTGCATTTCTTTGGAATAGGGGCTAGCAGAGTCCTAATCCTCCTCTTGTAAAATCTCTCAGAACTCACTATTTTGTCTCAGTAGAAACTAAACTCTTCACAAGCTATGTATAGTCCCGGTGCATCTTGGATTGTCCATTGTGATTTGGATTGTTCAGTGGAGTACCCAGTCCTAGAGTGAGGTATGCACAGATCACTTCATTATCACATAGGGTGTTCCCTGGAGATGGTCATGTAGTGAATCTACAGCATAAATGAGTGACATGCAGAAGTTCCCCATTTCCCAGATTCCTGGACCATGTGCTTCATATAATATGTTTTCACAACTGAGAGGGCATCAGTTGTCTTGACGTATTGATCAGCTGAACCAAAGAAGAAGAGCCTGGGGTGGAGTTTTCAGCTGGTACCCCAACCTATGTGGACATCTTCAGTCACAGGCTACTCTCTCTCTCTCTCTCTTTCTCTCAGAACAATTAGTGGGCCTTTGTTGTATCTGATCACCCCAACTTTATATTTATCTTTGAAATGTGCATCTATTTTTTTTTTGAGCAGACATGGGAAGACAGGTAGCTAGAAAGACCTGGCCTTGAGATCTTCTGAGTATTTCCTCTTCCCACAAGGACCTACATATGTTACTATGTTTGTAGAGCTGAGCCCAATTTCCAGAGGAAGCTTGATGGCAGAAGCATGACAGTCACAGAGGGAGCAGAATTTTTTTCTTACTGATCTAGGCAGATGTTCTAGATGTGGAGTTGTTTTCCCAGAAACTAATGCTTCTGCCAAAACTAGCATCCAAAGATTTCACCAGAGTCATATGTTGTCATGGTATTTCACACAATGTTGTTACATAGGTCAACAGAGTGTGCCAGGAGCCTAGTGCTCCAGACATGCAAGGATCTCACCATGTGGGCATTTTCTGGAAACCATTGACGTGATAGGACCATGAAACGGATTCCTAATTATGTGCAGAGAGGACCAGCCACATGGCACTGCCCTCAGGATTGGGACAAGGTTCTCCTAGAGAAGATAAAGGTCCTAAAATGCTATATCATTTATGGTGCTGTTTCTTCTCAAGTATATGTGGGAATGTGGATACTTATTTCATCACTTATGACATTACTGGCAAAAGTTTGCTTCCTGTTCCCACACATTCTTTACTGGCTTCGAAGCTTCTTCCAGAGGAAGACTCTTGAGTGGGCAGAACTATGAGTCTGCTAAAGGATCACTGTGATGGCTGTCTAGTCATTTTGTTTTGTTTTGTTTACTTTTTGGAGGGTGGGGGCACATCCAGCAGCGCTCAGGGATTACTCCTGACTCTACCCTCATAAATAGCTCCTGACTCGGGAACCGTCTGGAATGCCGGGGATTGAACCTGCATCAATCCTGGGTCAACCCCATGCAAGACAAATGCCCTAACATTGTGCTACCACTCTGGCCCTGGCTAGTCATTTTTGTCTCCTCATTTTGACTCCATTTTTTACTGGGCAGAAAGGAAATCACTACTTGCTGGAAGATTGATTATGGTTTCTGAGAAACCAAAGGATTTGGGTCACGACTCCAAAATAGAGGTGGTAAGGTAGAAAAGTTTGTAATATAGGAGAAGCTTGGATGAATAGAATTCTTAGAGTCCGCTTATTCTATGATTTGATTAAAGACTACAGCAACCCAATTTAGGGAAGAACTTAGTTTTGTGTCATCTGATCAGATAAGGGAAGAGAATCCATTGATGGAGCTTAAAGGCAAAGTGGGTGCAGAAAGTATAATGACAGGTGCTGTCATGAACACTTGCTTGAGCAAATGAGAACTTGAAACTGACATTGTCAGGAGTATTTTTCAGTTGTTGGGTAAATATGTGTGCTCATCTCTTTCTTTTCCTCTTGTCATGTAAGACATATTGGCTTTATGTCATAGCTTTGAAGTATTATTGTCTTTATATCCTAACATTTGAGTTACACGATAACAAAATGAGTAAGTACACATTTCTGAGAAAAAAGCATGGTTTTGGAAAACAAAGCAAAGTCATACCAAACCAGGTAGCTATGAATTTTTTTGTCTTTAGTTAGAGATGAGCCTGGGGTACTACTTACCTCTGAATGATTAACATGTGGATTTTGATAGCCAATTTAATATGTCAACTTAACTGGATTAGTTAATTCATATGTCAGCTTGAATGGATTAGTGAATATTCAGATGTTTCAGGAAGATTTATTTTGGATGTTTCTATGAGTATTATGAGTATTTTAGGACTAGATTA
This sequence comes from Crocidura indochinensis, assembly GCA_004027635.1. NCBI lineage: Eukaryota > Metazoa > Chordata > Mammalia > Eulipotyphla > Soricidae > Crocidura > Crocidura indochinensis. Next base: position 6,538 of record PVKC010027458.1, on the reverse strand, counting down.
AAGTGCTAGTTTATTTTATTCTTGGAGAAGAAGGTTTAGATGTATTTGACAGTGCCCAGGGCTATTCCTGCTCTGTGCTTAGGAGTAATCTAAATGATGTTCAGGGGACCATATGCAGTCTTGGGTATCAAACCAGAGTCAGGCACACATACTACCTCTCTAGTACTTGGGGTTAAAATTTAATCTTAGTAAAGAAGTTATTTTTCTACATGCTGTATGGGGCATATCCACTCATTTGAAGGAATGGCTACAGTAGACTGACCCTTTCTGAGCCTTTGAATTCTCACACAAGTCCTAACTCTTAATTTCTCCTGGGCAACACTGAAAGTCTCTGCTTGCCATGTAGATATAGATAGCCAGACAGTGACTGATAAACTGATACACATATTGAATGGCATGAGCTGATGAAAATTAATGAAGAATTGAATAAATTCACAGAAAAGTAATTTTTGTAATAAAATTATCTTGTTTTCCTTTGTCGTTTTCAGGGCACCATCCCCATTGTCTGCTGGGAAACAAACCCCCATCTCCAGAATGCAATGATGCATGTCAGCCACTTGAGCTATCTCTGGCATCTAAAATTATTTTTATGCAGTATACATGAATATATACTTTTTGAGTCTCATTGAAAAAAGCTGTAAAAGGTTGTAATGTAAAATTTAAGAAAATGCAGACATATAATGAAGGCAAATATTTAAATTAAATCTAGACTTTCAGAAAATGCTGAGTTATAACATATTTAAGAACAGCTAAATAATTTAATGTGTGACTTTGGATGTGTCATTCAACCTTGATTTCTTATGTTTGTTCATCAATAAAGTGCTAATCTTTCCCATATCACAGAAAAAAAGTGATGAGAATAGTAAATTAATAATGTATATATAAGACATTATTCTAGTATAACTACTGTATAAGAATCAATTATAATCATAAATTAGATCCCTGGTTTGTTAGAAAGCTCAATGGAATTAAAAAGTGTGTAGAAAGTGATATTTAAAATCCCTTACAACAGTGAAATCTTTAATTAAGAAAATAATTTCTGAATAGTTTGCCAAATAAATTTTTCATATGGAATGTATTTATTTGAATGAATACATCGTCTTCAAGCTTCCAATATCAATTATTACCTTTCCCTTGACTTTGTAGATCTAAAGATGGCTGCATGCTCAGCCAAATTTGAGCTGATTCTTTAATATCTTACCTCATCATAATTTTTAAGCATGAATGGCCATTCCTATACCTCACTGTTTCTGTTTCCAAATGCAACAGCCTGGGTCATGCAGGTAGAAACAGTTCATCCTTGTTCCAGACACTGATGCATTTCAAGTGTAAACAAAATGTATTGGTCATAGGAACGACTCTGACACTTCCCATATGGCATGGAGCTATTTCTGTATCATGAGCTCACCCTGGGCTCACAGACCAGCGCTCCTCTTATCCTCATTAATTTTTGCCATCCTTCTGAATAATCCCTCTGCACTTTGCTTTGTCTTCTTTTTTCTCAGTTCATTACTTTATTCAACAAATATCTATTGAGGAACTAGTACATGTCAGACAATCTTCTCTGTGCTGACCAAAAAAAAAAAAAAAGGAGTCAAAGAAAAACTGCCTCAAGGTGGTTTTTATATAAACAAAGAGAAAATAATTATATTGAGAGAGACACAGAATGATAAAGATGGGTTTAGTGATATAGTGCAGGGGGATAAGGAGCTTCCCTTGCATACTGACAATCTAGGTTTGATCCCCAGCATCACTTTTGATTCCCTGAACCCACCATGAGTGATCCCTGAAGAGAGTCAGAAGTCTTGAGTGTTGGGTGTGAATCAAAAATTTATTTTCTGGGTCACACCTGGCAGCGCTCAGGGGTGACTCCTGACTCTATGCTCAGAAATCACTCCTGGCAGGCTCAGAGGACCATATGGGATACTGGAATTGGAACCACCGTCCTTCTGCATGCAAGGCAAACATCTTACCTCCATGCTATCTCTCCAGCCCAATGAATCAAAAATTTAACAATATTTGAAGTGCGGAATGATACTGAGAAAATTTACCCTGGCAATTGAGTGTGAGCCTCATTGTATGTTTACTTCTCTTTGTGCAAATACACATACATACAATTATTTGATGCAAATCAATTTTCTGTATCAGTTGCACATCAAGACAAAAATCATTGTTTACGTGTCAGTAAATCACAATATTAATATGATTGTTATTAAACATTGGTAATCAAGATCAACAGTAAGATTCATAAACATTTATATATGTATATATATATAAATTTATCAAGGCAGCAGTTTCAAGCAAATGTGCAGCAAGCTTCCCCCAATATGAACAATGAGAATTAATTTCTTTGATTTGTTTGGCTGAGACATAATTAAAGTACCAACATTATTTCAAAATCTTTCTTCCTAACTTGATTAAGCAGGAAATGAAGTATGAGATTAAAGGCAATTCTATAGAAAAAAGACACAGAAAAAACAAGATAAATCAAAACATTATTATTCAAGAGAATGTTTGAATTGTTTTTACTTGATCTGTATATATTTAATATGCCCAAGCAAGTCAATGTTGCAATGCGTATTTTCTTGGAATATGAAGATTTTTGTACAGGTATGGATGGTTATCTGTGACCCCACAGTTACCGGGTATTAGGAAGCTCTGAAAAGTATGTGAAATTGGCCTGAAATGCAAGTTCCCATCTAAATACTCATTTTTAAGTCCCAAACCACCTTAAACTTCTAACACATCGCCTAATAAAGACACCCAATGAATTTCTCAAATAAATGAAATTGAGCAAGGGGGAAGCCAGATGTTCATTTCATGATCCCAAACTGTAATTGTAGGGCATATGGATAACTCAGAGAGTGTGGTATCTCAGTTGAGAGATACTTTGATGTTCATAGACAATGTAGCATCATCAGTTTGATAAATGCAGATTTAGAGTACTATTTCATATAAAATGCAATAATTTTTTTAAAAAATACTAATATGTTACTGACTTAGGGCATACATCTTCCTGAAAACATGGTGGGTTTGGGAGTCAGAGAGATAGCATAGCAATAGGGTCTCTGCTTTGCATGTAGCTGATCTAAGACAGATGGTGGTTCAAATCCTGGCATCCCATATGGTCTCCTGAGCCTGCCTGAGTAATCCCTGAGCACCACTGGGTGTGATCCAAAAACTAAAACAACAACGACAACAACAAAAACAACCAACTAAAACAACCAAAACAAACAAGCTGGGTTTGTATCTATAAAAATGAATATTCTTGGACTGGCCTTAGCTCAGCGGTTACTTCACAGTGACAAAGCTTTGCTTTGAAACCAGTCATCTCTGGTGGTTGGAGACCCATGGGTGATTTCCAGTCCTTAAAAAAAATGAATATTCTTAGGGGCCACAGTGTCATGTATGCATCCTACCTATATTCAATCCCTGAATCCCATTTGGTCCCCTGAGCCTACCAGGAGTAATATCTAAGTCAGAGCCAGGAGTAATGACTATGAACCACCAGGTATGGCCCAAAAACAAAAATCAAAGACTAAAAGAGTATTTTTTGAGAGAATTTCCCACCTATTAGAGATCTTGGGCAATACTACTGACTATGCTTAACCCAGTGGATCCAGGTCTTTCTTTTTTTCTTTTCTTGCCTTTTTGGGCCACACCAGTGATGCTTAGGGGTTACACCTGGCTATGCAACTATGTGCTCAGAAATCGCTTCTGGCTTGGGGGACCATATGGATGGAAGGATGGGGCACCAAACCACTGTCCAACCTAGGTTAGCATGTGCAAAGCAAACGCCCAACCACTTGTGCCACTGTTCTGACCCCAGGGGATCCAGGTCTTAAAGATGACTAGCCTGGCAATTCCAAGGTGCTGGATAGGAGTCTGAGAAAGCTCAGCATTAACTCCATTAAAAATGAGTTAAAAGGGGGCCCGGGAGATAGCATGGAGGTAAGGCGTTTGCCTTTCATGCAAAAGGTCATCGGTTCGAATCCCGGTGCCCCATATGGTCCCCTGTGCCTGCCAGGAGCAATTTCTGAGCATGGAGCCAGGAGTAACCCCTGAGCACTGCCGGGTGTGACCCAAAAACCAAAAAAAAAAAATGAGGTAAAAGAATTGAACTACATCAAATATAAAAGTTTGTGCATAGAGAAAGAAACTTAGGCTAACATGAAAAGTGATCCTATTAGTGGGAGAACATAAAGGGTATTATCTCTTTCTCAAGAAAGAGAGAGCTCTCACAAAGGTCAGCAGACAACCAAACAGCCCAGGGGGAAATGGGGAGGAAAATGTACAAGTCCTCCTCAAAGAAGATAGAGGAGCAAGTAGTCTACAGGTGAAAAATGTTCATGGCTACCAGCCATCAGGGACATTCAAGTCAAAGCAGCAGTACATTGGGGACAATGGCATGTGACAGAAAGACAAACAAGCAGTGCTTGTCAGAATGTGGCTAAATGGTAATAATATTCATAGACAACAGAGACAAGGGCCAGGAGGACTGGTCCATGTTTGGAAGCTTGTGACAAAGAGTGGGCAGTGAAGTGAAGGCAGAGAAGGGACCACTAATAACTATGATAGTTAAGAGATCACTCTGGACAAGAACTGGATGCTGAAAGGAAATAAATGACATGCATGATACCCCTTCAGTAAAATTATTGCAAACCAGTGTCTAAAAGGAAAAAGGAAAAGAGAGAGAGAAGATAGATGGGGGGAAGACATATATAAAGACAGGGAGAGACAGACAGACAGACAGACAGACAGACAGACAGACAGAGACACAGAGAGAGAAAAGTAAAAGGCCCTGAGGCAGATAGTGGGGAGTGCAGGAGAGAAACGGAAAACATTGATGGCAAGAAATGTGCAATAGCGAACAACTTTGGGAAATAAAAAATCAACTGTATTATTAACAACCTTATAACCACAGTGTTTAGATAAAGTAATTTAAAAAAAGAGTGTGATGAAAAAGTCTATATTTCCATTTTCTTTTAGGGTAGATATTTTTAGTTGCTGTGAATGTGAGTTTTTGTGGAACATAAATAACAGTGACTGTCTTTTCGTCCAGTACAGACTTTCCCTCCCATTTCTGGCTGCCCCTGAGATGCCCACAGTTCTGCTTCTGAGCCCACTAGCTCATCCTACCTCCTACTATTTGTTCCTTGCTTGCTTCTCTGCATCCAGACTTGTGCTGAGAGCATCTGGTGTCTGGTCTCTGCGTCTTTCTTCTTTCACTCTAGCCTAGCATCTGATGGTCCATTAATATAGTGCCACATATTTCATCTGTACTAGTATATCTGAGTATTCCATCCTGTATATATGAGATCTCAGTAGAATATTTAAGTGTTCCATCCTGCTTATAGGAGATCTTAATAAAATATCCTAGTATTCCAGTCTCTTTCTATATATGCCACAAAATATTTATGCATTTACCTGCCCTTGGATTATTGAGTTATTTTCATATATAGGTTATTATAAACAGTGCTTTAGAAAACATAGCTAAGCATATATCTTTTGTCTTCTTTGGGGCCACATCCAGTAGTGCTCAGGGCTTACTCTTGGCTCTACACTCAGGAATTACTTCTGAATGGGTTAAGAAGACCATATGGGATATTGGGGATTGAATCTGGTTTGGCCACATGAAAGGTATCACCTACTCACTGTATTACTCCCCTAAGTACATGTCTTTTCAAATTAAACTGTTTATATTTTTATGTAGTTTGTATATTCCTTAAAATAGATTTTGCTACTCACATATAATCATCCTTTTTCCTAATGATCCTCACATCCTCTGTAGTATTTATAGAGATATTTCCTCATTAAGACCAAAATGTGCTTTCAGACTGTTTATGGTAAAATAGGATTGTAGGAACGAAAAGAGTACATAAAAGTATCATTGAACACTATAAAATTTTAATTTATTTGCCCTTTCTCAGAGTCACACTTTCAAGAAAGTATCACATGCTGGATGCCATTGAACTCTATGAATGTTCTTATTTTTTGTGATCCAAATTATCTTTATTTTACAAGTGTTTCTGAGTTAAGGAGCCAGAAGTATATGCTGTCTCTGAATAAAAATCTATGAGGATAAAAAGATTCTAATCAAATAAAGATATCTATTTCCAGACAGACATAATAAGTAACAGCAAATCATAACAGTTGCCAGAAGGTCAAAAATAGGCTATTGACAATAGAAATCGATCTATGATACACCAGGAACGGAAAATATTAAGTGTCAATTAGGTAGATTATCTAAGTATTGCCAAATTTCTAAGGTTAAACACTGTTGCCAAATTTCTTTTATATTTATTTGGGACTGACATATTATTCAACTCTCTTTGAAAATTCTGCATCTTGGGAGCCGAGAGGTGGCACAGGAGGTAAGGTGCCTGCTGCCTTGCCTGCGCTAGCCTAGGACGGACCACGGTTCGATCCCCCGGTTCCCATATGATCCCCTGTGCCTGCCAGGAGCGACTTCTGAGCGCATAGCCAGGAGTAACCCCTGAGTGTCACTGGGTGTGGCCCAAAAGCCAAAAAAAAAAAA
>PVKC010027457.1:0-15754 GCA_004027635.1 Crocidura indochinensis | reverse complement strand
TGTGTGTGTGTGTGTGTGTGTGTGTGTGTGTGTGTGTGTGTGTGTGTGTGTGTGTGTGTGTGTGTGTGTGTTGTTGGGAATGACTTTTTTTCCCCAATATAAGCTTTGCAGTTAACTTTTACTTTAGTTGATTCTAGTAGTTTCATCATTATTAATGAGAAAAATGCTCACTGTTGAGGGGGCCAGAGTGATAGCACAGCAGTAGGGTGATTGCCTTGCATGTGTTCGACCTGGGACAAACTTGGGTTCAATTCCTGGTGTCCCATACTCTGAGCCTGCCAGGAGTGGTTTCTGAGCACAGAGCAAGGAGTAACTCCTGGGCACTGCCGGGTGTGCCCCCCCCCCCAATATTCATTGTTGAGGATTTTTGGGGGGTTTTCTTTTAAGCCTTTAATTGCAGTTCTTGAGTTTCTGAGCTGAAACACTTAAGCTCCTGAATGCTGTATATTTCTCTTGTAATGGCAGGGCTGCAGTGGCTTGTTCCCGCCCCAGGATTGGTCTGGAAGCCTCTCTGTGGTTCCCATAGGGCCCTTCATAAGTCCTCTACTCTTCATAAGTTGGATATGCATAAAGATTGTTAGCAAGACAATCCCCAACTTTGGTACTGCCACAGCCTCTCACTGCATGCAACTTGCAGCAAGCCTGAGAGCCTTCTCAGACTGTGTGTAGAGTTGGGCTATGAGGACACCTGAGTACAATCTCAACACTCTCCAAGTCTGCTTTACCAAAACCACTAGAGTGTTCAATCTTCTTGCTAATAATGTAAATCTGATTTGATCATTGAGAAAGAAGGCACAGAATTCATCTCTACACCTGTGAACTATAATTCCTCAGTGTAGGAAAGGACAGAAACATTTCCATATGGCATATCATTTGATGCTTTCTGGGAGGATTTAGACCTCTCTTGAAGTCTCAGCACTCATTAGCAGAGCCACAATGTAAACACAAGCTGACTTAGATTAAAAGACCCCAAGTTATACTGAGCAATGCCCTTTAGTTATAGGGTTCAAGTGAAATTAGAATTAAATATAAACTGCAGTTTATGCTTGGTTTTTAAATAACCTTCTCACCAAATCCCTGATACTTGGCCTTCTTCTTTCTTCAGAAAAAGTAAGTGATCCCCCTGGAAATCTCTTTATTTTTTAAGCCAACAAGCATAAAACACTACCCCCCTTCCTAGCTGCATCAGAGTAATTTCTGACCTCCACTATAGTTCCCGCATCCTGGGAGATAGTTATCATCTACTTTAGAAAGCACTGTTTAGTAAAACAAATCTTTTTTTTTTTTTTTTGGTTTTTGGGCCACACCCAGTGACGCTGCTCAGGAGTCACTCCTGGCTATGCGCTCAGAAGTCACTCCTGGCTTGGGGGACCATATGGGAAACTGGGGGATCGAACCTCGGTCCGTCCTAGGCTAGTGCAGGCAAGTCAGGCACCTTACCTCCAGCGCCACCGCCCGGCCCCCTAGTAAAACAAATCTTTAACAGATCTCCCCCCACACAAAGAAGCTAGAGAACTTCTTCTACCTCAGCTTTGAACTTTCCAATTAGGAAATGTTTATTTCAACTTTATAGCTTTAAATACAGAGAAATTCTTAATCAAAGCTTTCTTGCACATGGAACTGGAAAGCCAGACATCACTGCATAGGTTTGAGTGGTTGTGAGCCTCATGTAAAACTCAGGCTCGCTAGCCCATGTGGGCACTCACCTGTGCTGGACTCCTGGCCTTCTCTACACAAGTTTAGGTCAGCCACTCACTGCATGAGGCCAGTGTCAACCTGGATGGCAGCATTTTTCTCTTTGGAGATTCCCAACATGATTTTTTTTTTTTTTTTTTAGTTTTGGGCCACACCCGGTGATGCTCAGGGGTTACTCCTGGCTATGCACTCAGAAGTCACTCCTGGCTTGGGGGATCATGTGGGAAATCGGGGGATCGAACCTCGGTCCGTCCTAGGCTAGCTCAGGCAAGGCAGGCACCTTACCTTAAGCGCCACCTCCCAGCCCCTCAACATGTTTTTTTGTCATGGAAAAGGATGTGGAAAAATTACAAAAGTAAGTGAAGAGAATGCTATTATGATTGCAGAAAATTCTTTCAGACCAAAAACCATTACACAAGAGTGAGGGGTGCCAGTACTGAATCTGAAGACTTCTGGCTATCCCTATCCCTGTGACATCACAAATCAGCACTGAACTCTTCACCAGTAGGTTCATGGTCGTGGAGAGGCACAACTGTACCTGTACTGCCCACACTGTTACAAAAAGCAACTTGAAGGCTACTGAGCACACAAGCACCAAAAGGCACAAAAAGAACCCTCAGGAGTGACCGCCCAAATAAAGAACTAGTAGTAGCCTCTGTAAAATGATGGACTAGGTTCTAAACACACCAAAAAAAGTACACTAGACTTTTTCCAGTAATGAAAGATATCTCGTTCTTCCAACTGGAAATGGTGCTTGTCCTTCTAGATGAGTAGGCCTTAAGCAGCCACTTCACAAAGTGTAAAGGTACTTAAGGATTGAAGTATTAACCAAGGACAGTAAAGTGACTAATAGATGCCTGAAATATGTCCGTGGACAACTGTCAAGCCCTAACCACTGGCCCTTGCAAAGGCTACTCTTCACAGAGACCCATGCAGGAGAAACAGGTTTACTCTCACAAAAGCACATATCGCTTTGTGTCCTAGACTGGGAGATGTTCAGTTAACTCCTGGGCCACATTCATATTCTGGACCAAATCAACACCTATTTTGAGAGCAATTCTAAGCCCAGATGGTCAGTTAAATATAAAAATGAAGATTAAACAGAAAAACCAACACAATATTTTTCTACAACGGTCATGATGAAAGAGTAATTTTTCCACATCCTTTTCCATAACAAAAATCATGTTGGGAATCTCCAAAGAGAAAAATGCTTTCCATCCAGGTTGACACTGCCCTCATGTAGTGAGTGGCTGATCTAGTCCTGTGCATAAGAAGTCCAGCACAGGTGAGTGCCCACATGGGCTAGCGAGCATGAGTTTTACATGAGGCTCACAGCCACTCAAGCCTATGCAGTGATGTCTGGGTTTCCTGTTTTATGTTCAAGAAAGCCAGGTATGATTGCTGTCTTCTCTGTATAATGTCCTGGAAACAAGACTATTGTTTATTTATAAATAATCTCCTTCAGTAGTACGGGCTATGGGGAGATCCAGTGATGGGTGTGGGGAACTGGTAGAAGGTGAACCACCCTACCTGTGATGGCTGCTAGTCAAAGGCAGCCTCCAACCTCATTTGATCACTCCTGTCTCCATCATCACAGAGATCTCCTTTCGAGTGTGGCAGTGTGGTGGCAGCTTGGAAATCATTCCCTGTAGCCGAGTGGGGCATGTGTTCCGGAAGCAGCATCCCTACACCTTTCCTGGTGGCAGTGGCACTGTCTTTGCCCGGTAAGTGTTTGAGAAAACTGAAAGGGACCAAGAACATTGGTAATCACCACCAGACCTTGGAAGTTGATCATGGACTCTGGAAGCAGATTTCCTTCATGGGGCTAGTGCTTTGCAGTGAAAAGGAACAAGGTATTTCTACACCACATCTTAAGTGTTATTCAGGAAAGACAAAGCTATAGTGTAGAAGAACAGATTGGTGATTTCCAGAGGTTTGTTACTGGGGGATGTGATTATAAAGGCAGAACAAGTGTATGGAAGATGATAGATTATAAGTGCAGCACAAGAGTTTGGAGGATGACAGGGTCATTCTGTACTGATGTGACAGTCTCTAAAAATCACCAATACATTGTGGGAAAACATTCTAAAAAGAGAGACCTTATACTTCGTTATTAGAGATCACTCGTATAAATTTGGACAGTGTTAAAACATCAGATCAAAAAGATATTTTATATAGATATGATTCCTGATAGATAGCAGACTTACTGATATTTCTGAAAGGCCTGTAAAACCAAATATTAGAAAGGCATTATAAGTGATCACACGAACTCAAGCCCAAAGCCCTGAGGTTGGTGTACTGCTGCCCCTGCTATAAAACCTCTAGCAGATTTCACTTGAGGATATTGGCTTACAAAGTGAATCAAATTATTTTGAAATGGGGCCGGAGAGATAGAACAGCGGTAAGGCATTTGTTTTGCATGCAGAAGGACAATGGTTTGAATCCCGGCATCCCATATGGTCCCCTAAGCTGGCCGTGGGCAGTTTCTGAGTGTAGAGCCAGGAGTGCTGCTGGGTGTGACCCAAAAACCAAAAAAATTTGAAATAGACCAATCAGAAGGTGAATCTGTTGGATTCTCACCCACCCACCTTCCACCTCAGCCTTTTAGAGAACCTGCTCCCCCAAAGGGATAGTTCTCAGGGAAATTAGTAATAATGCTGTATCAGATATGAATTCTCCCTATCGGGAAAGTAATCAAATTTCAAACTGAGAGTTTGAATTTGGGTTACCTAAATAGATTTAAGAAAACATGCTCAGAGTTTGGTTCTCTTTCATCTTTTTTTGTTGAATAACTTGGTACCTAGAATAATGGTGAGTGTTGGACCTAATAGGGCTTTAACATTATAGCAAAGACCTGTTTGAGTGCTTTTCAATAGTTACAATGGAAAATGTGGTTTGAGGAAAATTCTGAAAGTAAAATTAATAGCTTAGATCACTGGAAAAAGGGTTGTAGGACTCACACTATCTTATGGATTCTTATAGGAAAAGGAGAATACACAGAAGTATAAGGTAGGCAAGACTTCCTGGGATGTTTTAAACTTGTCAGGGAACTTGCATTGAAGGCTTGGAAAAAGATTGACTTAAATACCAAGTTCAGGGGCCCGGGAGATAGCATGGAGGTAAGGCGCTTGCCTTTCATGCAAAAGGTCATCGGTTCGAATCTTGGTGCCCCATATGGTCCACCGTGCCTGCCAGGAGCAATTTCTGAGCATGGAGCCAGGAGTAATTCCTGAGCACTGCCGGGTGTGACCCAAAAACCACACACACACATAAAAAATACCAAGTTCAAGGGTAGTTATACAAAGATTATTATTTAGAAAGCTATGGAGCCATATGCAGAATTTGTAAGGAAATTGACAGGCGATAAAAAGGGCAGGTTAGAAATATAGAAATTCAAAATCTCTTGACAAAAATCTTAGTCTTTGAGAATGCCAGTGAATATTGTCAGACTATCTTATACCCAGTTAGGGAGAGATAAAATGTCATTGGATTTCTACTTGCTTGTAGAAATGCTGGGACTTACAATTATTCCCTCCATCCCCCACCACTGCAACCTAATAATACATGCTATTTAGTGGCAAACTCCAGGAAATTAGATTAATGGCTTTTGCCCAAAAAAATCACCTGGCCTTTGTCCGAGGTCTAGGAAGGGATTTCTTTGTGCAAGAGACTGTTCTTTAGTACTTAACATCACCCCAGCGACAGGGGGAGAGGCCCAAGGCTATTTTGGGAGGTCAGATCATATGCTTTGAGTGTGGCAATATGGGGAATTATAAAAACAATGTAGGTCACACCCTCTTTTTGTATCTGCTCATGGTTCCTACCCCTAGAGACAAAGACTTTTATTTTTTGTCTACCAAATAAAAAAAAAATTTTTTTTTTTTGGGTTTTTGGGCCACACCCAGTGATGCTCAGGGGTTACTCCTGGCTATGCGCTCAGAAGTCGCTCCTGGCTTGGGGGATCATATGGGAAACCGGGGGATCGAACTGCGGTCCGTCCTAGGCTAGCTCAGGCAAGGCAGGCACCTTACCTCCAGCGCCACCACCCGGGCCCTCCCCCCAATAAGAATTTTTATTTCAAATAGATTGGGAAAATATTGTACACTTTCAACCAGAAAGTTGATATGTTTTAATTTGTACATTAAATTTTATTTTTACAAAAGAGAGAAAATACTTTTTATTTGTGAATAATAAATATAGAGAAAAATCAATGCAAACTTATAACTAATAAAATAGTAACTTTGCCTTCTACAAAGTAGAAAATATCCTATGTATCTTAATAATGTAAACTAAAATATAATTGAGAAAAATACATCATTATAGCATTAAGATTATACAATTTTGAATGATAAATGGACATAATTTTTATGGAGAGCCAGGAGTAACCCCTGAGCGCTGCTGGGTGTGATCCCCCAAAATCAAACAAACAAAAACAAAGAATAAGAAAGACAAACATTGGCTAGACTAAAAAGGGAAAAAAGAGAAAATACCCAGATAATTCAGAGATGAAAGTAATGAAATTACAACACACTTCTCCAAAATTTATATTATGAGAGATGACTATAAACAACTCTATTCTGTTAAGCCAGAGAGCCTATAAGAAATGGAAAGACTCTTAAAATCATATAATATCCTAAAACTGGAGGAGAAAGAAATAGAAAACCTAAATAGGCTAGTCACCAGTGAGGAAATTGCAATAGTATTTAAGAATTTTCCCCAAGAACAAAAGTCCTGGTCCAGATGAGTTCACAAGTGAATTTTTATTCCATCTCAAGTTCTAACATATTAAAGAAATAGGAACCCCCTAATAGTTTTTATGAGGCCAACATACAAATAAAATATTTTCATATTTCTCAGGTGAACGTTGATTGTAAAAATCTTCAGCAAAATATTCTTGAATTCATTTTGGAGGGGGTGTTTGGGTCACACCTGGCAATGCTCAGGGGTTACTCCTGGCTCTATGCTCAGAAATCGCTCCTGGCAGGCTTGGGGGACCATATGGGATCCTGGCATTTGAACCACTGTCCTTTCACATGCAAGGAAAACATCCTACTACCATGCGATCTCTCTGACCCCTTTTTTAAAAAAGATCAAACACCATGAACAAGAGATGCAAGAGTGATTTAGCAGATTCAAATCAATTAACATAATATATCACATAAATACAAGGAAGAAATAGATGTAGAGAAAACTTGACAAGATTTAACATTCATTTATGATAAAAACCCTCAACAAAATAGGGATGATAGGATCTTTTTCAAAATAGTTATGAAATTCGGAACCAGAGTGATAACACAGCGGTAGTTTGCCTTGCACAAGGCTAGTCCAAGTTGGACTTTGGTTTGATTCCCTGTGTCCCATATGGTCCCCCAATCCAGGAGTGATTTCTGAGAGCATAGCCAGGAGTAACCCCTGAGTGTCATAGAGTGTGACCCGAAAAGCAAAAAATAAAAAGTAATGAAACTCTATGACAAACAGACACTATCACTCTCAGTGGTGAAAATCAGAGCATTTCCTCTGAGATCAGACACAGGGAAAGATATGCATGTCTATAATACTATTTAATATAGTATTGGAAGTCCTTAGCTTTAGTATTAGAAGTATCAGCAGAAGTATTTAGGAATTAACAAAAGATATGAAACATCTTTACCATAAAATCTATAGGACACTTAGGAAAGAAGACTTTAGGGAGTAGAAAATAGGCTATGTTCTTAGATTGGAACTTCTATATTGTCAAAATGACCAACTTCTTAAATTACTATATAGATTCAATGCAATCTAAGTTAAGTTTTTGGTGGCACTATTATGAATATTATATTCCCTTAATAGCCAAAAACCTATTGCAAAATAAGACATTGGAAGGTATTATCATCGGGTGTAGACCAAAATGAAATAAAAAGAAGAAATGAAAAAGAAAAGAGTTGGCATTTCATTACATAATTTAAGACTCTACGATAAAGTTACAGTGATCAAACACCATGGTACTGGAATAAGGGTAAATTCTCTGACCAAGGGTTAGAATTAATCACACAAAGATAAATCCTCATATGTATGCTCAACTAAATTTTAACAAAGGAGATAGGTACATAAAGTGTATGATAACCATGATATCAATGATATCTCTTCAACAAATGGTATTGAGGAAACTGGATAGGCATATGTAAAAACATGGACTATATTACACACCTTAAAAGTCAATTCACTTAGTCTTCAGTCATTTGGATTTTGGCCATCATCCCCAAACCTTTGGTTCCATCTTTGGAACCAGCACAGTTTTCTGCACCAACACCAGAATCGAACCTATAGAGGAAGGCCCTGGCACCAAGTTGCTCCAGAGTGGGTTCATATGACTCCTTGATGACTTGGAGACAGCAGCAACTTGCTTTCAGGTCAAGTTTCCCTGCCTCTCCATGTAATGGCAAGATGAAACCAGAAGGCACTCCATGACTTAGGATATGTGCAAAAACTAATATCTCTAATTACTAAAGTCTGACTGACAACCATAATTAAGAACTTTTCCTGGGACCATGTAGAAGGACTTTGGGGTTAGACAACGTAGTATGCCTGGAGCCTGTACTTGGTCTTATGCAGGATGCTGCATGGGTAAGGAAACCCTGTTTTCAGGCCAAAGTTCTTTTTTTTTTTTTTTTTTTTTTTGGTCTTTTTGGGTCACACCCGGCAGTGCTCAGGGGTTACTCCTGGCTCCATGCTCAGAAATTGCTCCTGGCAGGCACGGGGGACCATATGGAGCACTGGGATTCGAACCGATGACCTTTTGCATGAAAGGCAAATGCCTTACCTCCATGCTATCTCCCGGGCCCCAAAGTTCTTTTTTCTATTTTCCCCAACTTTTCTATGCAAAAAAACTGCCACCTTTTTGTTTTTGTTTCATTTTGGGGCCACGCCCAGAGGCATTCAGGGGTTACTTCTGGCTATGAGCTGAGAAATCATTCCTGGCAGGTTCTGGGAACCATATGGGATGCCAGGAATTGAAACCAGTCAGCCGTTAGGCAAACAACCTACTGCTGTGTTATCACTCTAACCCCTTCTATCCCTTTTTTATCTTTTAGATAGGTGCTCCCACCTTTTTTTGCAGAACCTTGGGATATGAATTACATAGTTTTATATTGTAGTTCTGCATTTTTCTATAAAATTAAAATAAAGGAGCTGGAGAAAGAATGGGGGCCAGCCAAGTGGTCTCAGGATCATTGGTAGAGATAAAAGAAGACAGAACTGGGGTTGGAGCAGTAGGGCATTTGCCTTACACACAGTACCGGTGTGACCCAAAAACAAAACAAAAAAGAGGATAGAACTAAATATCAAAGCCAAAGTCAATAACATTAGAATCAAGAGACCTATATTATAACAATCTAAACTTAAAATGGACCTGTTAATCTGGCGGGTCAGGGGCAAAGGATGGTGTTATAGTATGCACTCTGGGAACATTGGTGGAGAGAGGTCAACATTGGTGGTGGGATTGGCCCTGAATCATTGTCTGAAATTCACTATGAAGGACTTTGTAAATTACAATGGTTTAAATAAAATTTAACAACAACAAAATAAAAGGAAAAAAGTAAATTCAAAGTGAGTCAAAGACCCTGAGATGAGACCAGCATCTCCTGAGTAAAATATAGCAAACCATTCCAAAATTTGGACCTCAGGATTGTTTTTAATGGGTCCACTGGCAAAGGCAACAGAAACAAACATAAATGGGACTTCACCAAACTAAAATGTTTCTGTATGACTGAAGAAAAGTTGGCTACTACTAGAAGATGCCCAACTGAATGGAAAAAAAAATATTCATACTGGACACACCAGATAAAGGTTTGTTAAACAAGATAAAGCGATCACAAAGACCAGCAACAAGAACATTTTATTAAAATGTGGGGAGAGGAAATAAACAGACTGAAGTTCTCTGAAGAAGACAGGAATGGTCAATAGATGCCCAAAAAGTACTTATTATCATTTACCAGAGAAATCCAAATCAAGTCAATAATCAGACAATATTATCTTATACCATAAGACTGACACAGCAGAAAAACTGAGAGCAGGATGTTGAGTTTGTGGTGAAAAGGAGCTCTCATCCGCTGTTGATGGGAATGTTGCCTGTTTCAGCCCTATGGACAACAGTATGGAAGTTTCCATACAAAGTGAAAATAGAGCTGGCTTCTGACTCTTGATAGTCTTCTTGGTATCCAAAACCCTTTGAAATGAATTCATTTTGAATAGTGATAAACACAAAAACATTCATTCTGAAGGCCATATACACTATTTTTTGCAGCACTAAGCACAATAGGATGTGGAATCAAGCTTGGTGCCAACAACAAATGAATGGATAATGAAAGTATGGAGTATATAAAAGTATATTACATAGTGGGATAGTATGCAGCTACAAAGAGTGATGAAATTGTGTAATTAGCTGAAATTTGGTTGTTAAGTGAAGCAAGTCAGAAGGACAAAATACTGGATGATCTTATTTATCTGTAGTATATGGAAAAATAAGAGGAGAAGAATGCATGGTATCAGATTGGGGAATATCTAGATTACTAAACCTGACCCTCATAGAAATGAGGACAGTAAGGGATGAAACCAAAGGTTGGGGGAATAATAAAAGACGTTAACAGGAATTCACGGCTAGCAAGTAACAGGTGGCAGAAAGTTGTGATGTTTGTGTATATCTAAACTACAAAGTAAATAATACTGTAAATGTGAACTCCAAAGTATAGCCAAACTGCCTGTCAAGGAGGCAGACTGGAGGGTAGAAGTAAGACTACAGACATTGGAGAGAAGTTAGTGGTGTTGGAACATTGTATACCTAAAACTCAACTATGAAGAACTACAAATCCATAAATATTTACTATTTATTAAAAAGATAGATGCTCCAAACAAGTTAGTTATTGTAATTGAGATCATTTGAAAAGCTAGCCATTATTAGAAGACATTTCAGAAGAGAAAAATAATTACTTTCAAAGAGGAGCATGACTCCATGGATTTTGCTTTGAGGAACAGAATATCATCTTTCTGGGTTCTGAAGGAGCTAGTTTCCCAACTCCAACTTTATAGTCCAAGTCCATATCATGGAATTATAGAAAAGCCCTGCCACTTAAACAGAAAGCTGAAAGGAGTCTCAGAAGGGAGGCATCTCTTTACTCACTATAGGGTTTCTTGTTCTAAATGTTACTAAATTCAGTTCTGCAGGAAATAAAGTAATTTTTGATACAGCTCTCATGTGTTCTGAACTTTTCCCCAGAGCAATAGTAGAAGCAAGGTTTTTTTTTTGTTGTTTGTTCTGCTCCTTGGTATCAGCCTTCTCTGGATATGCAGTATGTGCTATTGCAAAAGAATTCTCTTTTATTATTTATAATAATACAGACTAAGTTCATTTTTTTTAGATGTCTACTTATGCTACAATTTTTATTTGACTTAAGCTTTCTGAGTTTGTTCCATGAAAGTCAAGAAGCTGAGTTCTTGTTCAGTAGCATCCTGAATGCCATCTCCCCATTAAGACACACAGAGTGCTGAGCCAACAACCTGCCCATCTAGCCAATGCTGTGCCTCACTGCCAAAATTGTAGCCCATCTAGCAGGAATCTTTCGAGCAGCCACAGATGAAAGCAATGATTCTGACAGGAAGAAAGCAAATCACAGTTCAAGGTTATTTTTTTTTTCCCTAGTAATACCCGCCGCGCAGCAGAGGTCTGGATGGATGAATACAAAAACTTCTATTATGCAGCAGTGCCTTCTGCTAGAAATGTTCCTTATGGAAAGTAAGTGCCACTGTGCCCTCTCTCAAGCTGCCTTGTTTGGAATCATTTAGGCCCAGAACTGAGAACTACTCAGTATCAAAATGTGGTCCCTGCCCAAGGTAGATGAGTGCCCTTGGTGGAAGGTGCCTGGATGGGGTGGAGGTATAAAGGGGACAGAAGACTGGGGAGATACATAAGGGCCCTAGGCGGGGATTTGAATGGGGACTGGTGGGTCACAAAACAGGATTCCACATAATCTATGCTGAACAACCTTCTCCAGCTCAGTTCTACAAGCTTACTTCCAGGGTCAGAAAGCCTGACCTTTCATAAATTTTTGAGTCTTGGTTCTTTTTTCTCCAGTATTCAGAGCCGATTGGAACTTAGGAAGAAACTCAGCTGTAAGTCATTCAAGTGGTACCTTGAAAATGTCTACCCAGAACTAAGGTAAGCTCTTAGGAAGCTGCAGATTTCTTTGTAAGAGCATAGAACACTGACAGTGTCTGGCAGTGAGGTCTTAAGAAATAAAGATTAAGCTTAGATGTCAAGAGTAGGGGAGTTGGGACTCCCAGTGAGAACCCTGTGCCTGCACTTCCACTACTGCCCATTAGGGCCCTAATATTCCCTGAATTGTGCCTTTTACTAAGGTACGTTTCCTTTCTTCATCAACACAATCCCTAGAAAGTCTCTCATTGGTTATTTTAACGTCTTTCCACTTAATGACTTTTGGTAAGACTGAACAGGCTAAAGGAACCAGCGAACTGTTGTATCGCCATATTTTCTTGGGTATGTGAACCTACTAACAGGAACAGAGATTATGTTCCTGTTAGAGGGCTTGTCACTTTCCACCTTACTCTTTATACGGTATGTGTCTTCTTGGGATTTGTGCCTGCCTTACTAGGCTGGTTTGTGGCACATGTGAGAAGGGAAAGAGAATCCCTCATTATTCCTAGAGGGCTATTAGCCATAGAAATGCTGCCTATCCTCTCTACCCTGATTATTTTGTAGTTGTGGTGGTTTTTTTGATTTTGTTTTTATTTTGTTTTGTTTTGTTTTGTTTTGTTTTGTTTTTTGGCCCCATTCAGCGGCACTCGGGTTGGTCCTGGCTCTGCACTCAGAAATCAGGTTTGGGAGACCATATGGGGTGCAAGAAGATCTAACCCTGGTGCAAGGCAAACACTATACCCGCTGTCCCCTGACATTTCATTTTTTTTTTTTTTTTGGTTTTTGGTTTTTGGGTCACACCCGGCAGTGCTCAGGGGTTACTCCTGGCTCTATGCTCAGAAATTGCTCCTGGCAGGCACGGGGGACCATATGGGGCACTGGGATTCGAACAGATGACCTTTTGCATGAAAGGCAAACGCCTTACCTCCATGCTATCTCCCGGGCCCCGACATTTCATTTTTTAATTTACATCAACTTTCATCCAAAGTCTTCAGATATCCTGCTGCCATCTCCAGAAGATTGGAAGGTCTGTAGGGTGTGAACATCCTTTTGAACTTTTAAAAGGATTTGTCAGATAAATTTTGCCTTACTGTGATGCATTCTTTATTTTGAATGCTCCCAAGCATCTTAAATGAGCCGTGTCTCTCCACCACTGTGACTGCACACCGGAGATCACTCTTTTCTTTTGTATTAAAGTGCTTTCAGAGCCTTGTCAGAGATACTTGTAGCAGGTTAGGTAATGCCTAACCTCATTGTTTTGCTGCTATTCATCTACATTGCTCTTTAGTACTATTTACTTTTATTGTAGCATTTGGGAGTCAAGATGCCCTGTTCTTGGGGGAGGAGGGATCCAAATATTTTTGTTCACCTTTTGCTGGAGTTGAAAATAGAATTATTACCACATGGAAGCTCCTGATCATGGTCTCCTCCCTTCTCACCCTACCACTGGCAGTGAGGGATTCCTAACCACATAATGGTACATTGTTGCTTGACATGTGGAGTGACATTGAGCACACAATTTTACACTGAGGTCATCTGTGATTTGGGGATGATATTGGACTGTGCTCTACTTAAATCCACATTTGAGACTGGAGAGAGAGTACAGTTGTGCAAGTATGCCTTGCACAAAACCAGCCCAGGTTCCATCTCTAGCAACCCAGATGGTTCCTAAGCACTACCAGGAGTGATTCCTTAGTGCAGAGCTGGGTGTGGCCAGAAATAAATAAATAAATAAATAAATACTGAGATATTCAGTACCACACCCATGGGAAAAAATACAAGGCTGTAGGGGCCGGCGAGATGGCGCTAGAGGTAAGGTATCTGCCTTGCAAGCGCTAGCCAGAGAAAGGACTGTGGTTTGATCCCCCAGCATCCCCTATGGTCCCCCCAAGCCAGGGGCAATTTCTGAGCGCTTAGCCAGGAGTAACCCCTGAGCATCAAACGGGTGTGGCCCAAAAAAAACAAAACAAAAAAAAAAAAATACAAGGCTGGGGCCAGAGAGATAGCATGGAAGTAAGGCCTTTGCCTGGCATACAGAAGGACTGTGGTTCGAATTGCGCCATCCCATATGGTCCCATGAGCCTGTCTGCAGTGATTTCTGAGTGTAGAGCCAGGAATAACCCCTGAGTGCTGCCATATGTGACCCCCAAACCAAAAATACATAAATAAATAAAAATCAAGGCCAAGGAGACAAGAGCTAGATCTTTAACATTTACTGAGACCTTCCTATGGATCAGGCCCTGGATTGGCTGCTTAAAATGTAGTATTTGAGGGACCGGGCGGTGGCACTGGAGGTAAGGTGCCTGCACTAACCTAGGACGGACCGCGGTTCGATACCCCGGTTCCCCATATGGTCCCCCGGGCCTGCCAGGAGCGACTTCTGAACGAACAGCCAGGAGTATCCCCTGAGCGTCACCGGTGTGGCCCAAAAACAAAAACAAAAACAAAAAAATGTAGTATTTGAGGTTTTAGTTGCAACCAAGCTATGCCTCATGCACTGAGCAGAGGGGAAATTGAGGTTAGAGAATAACTGTTTGAGAGACCACAGATTAGTATTTGGCAGGGTAAATTTGGGGCTCTAGGACCTGACCACATTAACTGCTTTCTTAAGTGACTTTAAACACTAAAAGCTACTTTTCCTCTACAAGAAAATTTCCCTGATACAGGATATAACAATTCTTTTCTGACTTTAGTCTTAATATTAGTTAAAAATGCAGATACTCGGGGCCTGAGAGATAGCATGGAGGTAAGGCGTTTGCCTTTCATGCAAAAGGTCATCGGTTCGAATCCCGGTGCCTCATATGGTCCCCCGTGCCTGCCAGGAGCAATTTCTGAGCATGGAGCCAGGAGTAACCCCTGAGCACTGCCGGGTGTGACCCAAAAAACAAACAAAAAAAAATGCAGATACTCAAAGACATGCTGTTTTATTGGCCTGCCTGAAGTGGAGTGGGCCTGCTGTCTGGTAGCAGCCTTCTTTGCTCCTGCTGCCTGAGATGAACTGACTGCTGAAAGGCTGGCAGTCACAGAGTTAAGTACCTGATTCTCTCCTTGCTTTCCAGGGTTCCTGACCACCAGGACATAGCTTTTGGGGCCTTGCAGCAAGGAACCAATTGCCTTGACACTTTGGGGCATTTTGCTGATGGAGTTGTTGGGGTCTATGAATGTCATAATGCTGGGGGGAATCAGGTATGTATAAATAGGGATTGCAGAGAACCTAGAGGGAACAGGGGAGATAGGAGGGTTCGGATATTACAAGTCCTGTGTTTATGCCACCGTTCTCCTGTGTTGGGAGATCTTGTATAAAAGCAATTGACTCTTGTTAGGCAGTCAGCCAAGGTCATATGGATTCTGGTCCCCACAATTTGCATTGACAGATAAAGCCTGTCATCAGCCTCAAGCTAGGCTCTTCCACAGGGTCAAGGGTATACTGATTAACACCTAGCATCTTTAATCTGGGCATGGTTTCAAGGTTGGTGGCCTTTAATTTTTACTCCTTTGCATCATCTTTTCATCTACCTCCAGTTTGCGTATGTATCATCCCCAAGCTTTCTTTCCTAGCTCTGAGTCTGCACTGATCTGAGTTTACTTATAGATACATGCCCATATCCTTTACCAATAAAGTGAAAGCTTTCTATAAGGTGATTTAACAAGAGAAAACAATAGGTGCTTGGTTAAGTTTGGTCATTCACCAGAAAGATTAGGCAATGCTGTGCTCTCTGATCTCTTTCTTGAAAATTTGTGTGACTCTCAGAAGGCTCATAGTTTCTGAGAAAAATAAAAATTATGGAGTCATGAGACAGTGTAGCATTTGGAACACTGCCTTTGTACTCATTGAACCTGGGTTTATTCCACATCATGATCCTCCAAGCCTGC
>PVKC010027456.1:0-15754 GCA_004027635.1 Crocidura indochinensis | reverse complement strand
TTCAATTTCCTCAGTGGTGATGGGGGAGTTTAGAAATTCTACCTCCTCCTTATTTAAGTGTGGAAGGTTATATGTGTCCAAGAATTTTTCCATTTCTTCCTGATTCTCATGTTTAGTAGCATAGAGTTTCTCAAAGTAATCTCTGATTACTCTTTGGATATCTACAGTATCTGTTGTGATCTCCCCCTTTTCATTTCTTTCTTCCTTTCTTCCCCCTTCCTTTTTTCCCTCCCTCCCTCCTTCTTTCTTTCCTTCCTTCCCTCCCTCCCTCCTTTCTTTCCTTCATTCCTTCCCTCCCTCCTGTCTTTCCTTCCTTCCCTCCCTCCTTCCTTTCTTCCCTCTTTCCTTCCTTCCCTCCTTCCATCCTTCCTTCTTTCTCTCCCACCCTCCCTCCCTCCTATCCTTCCGTTCCTTCTTCCTTCTCACCTTCCTTCGTTTTCCCCTCCATTCTTCCTTCCTTTTCTCCTTACTTCCCTCCTTTCTTCCTTCTCATCTTCCTTCCCAACTTCTTTCCTCTCCTCCCTCCTTTCCTTCCCTCATTCCTTTCTTCCCTTCCACCTTCCTTTCTTCCTTCCCTTCCACCCTCCTTCCTTCTTTCTTCCCTCCTTCCTTTCTGTCTTTCCTCTCACCTTTATTTTATCCTTCCTTCTCTCCCACCTTCCTTTCTTTCTTCCTTCTCTCCCACCCCTTCCTTCCCTCCCTCCTTTCTGTCTTTCCTCCCACCTTTTTTCTCCTTCCTTCCTTCCTTCCTTCCTTCCTTCCTTCCTTCCTTCCTTCCTTCCTTCCTTCCTTCCCTCCTTCCTTTCTTCTCTCCCACCTTTCTTCCTTCTTTCCCTCCTTCCTTCTCACCTTCCTTTTCTTCTTCCTTTCTTCCTTCCTTCATAATTTTATTATTATCTAACTGTAAGCAAATGTAACATGATCATCTATGCAATTTTTTTTGTTTTGTTTTTGGGCCACACCCGGCGGTGCTCAGGGGTTACTCCTGGCTGTCTGCTCAGAAATAGCTCCTGGCAGGCACGGGGGACCATATGGGGCACCGGAATTCGAACCAACCACCTTTGGTCCTGGATCGGCTGTTTCCAAGGCAAACGCCACTGTGCTATCTCTCCGGGCCCCGCCTGCAATTTTTTAAATAAAGTAATTCTTATACAATATTTAAAATAAAAATGATTTTACAAAAGCTTTCCATTAAGAAATGAGTTGTAGGGGCCAGAGTGATAGCTCAATGGAGAGGGCATTTGCCTTGCATGCAGACAACCTGCATTTGATACCTGGCATCCTATAGTCCCCTCCCCCTCCCCCAAGCCTACCAGAACAGAAGCCAGGAGTAACCCCTGAGCACAGCTGGATGGGGTCCTTAAAAAAGAGAGACAAAAATAAATTAGTCGAATATAAAAAAATCTAAGGAAACTAGTCTTAAAGGTTGAGAGAATATATTCTGGAGTATATTTACAGCATTTTACAAAACTGTTCTCTTTATCTCTGGCTTCCATGTTCGTGAGCTCCAAATCTAAAGAGGTGCAATTCTCAGAGATGATCACAGTTCAGTGTGTGAGCACCATAGTGTGATGTGGTGAGCACCACAGCTCAAAATATATAGGCCTGCGTGTACTAGTTGGTCTTTACAACAGCATTTATAACAGCAACAATAATGGAGGGAAAGGCAGAGAGGGAATGAAATAAATACATATGTTGAAGCTTGGCTCAAAAGACAAAAATAATGAATAAATAAAACTTGTTATTTCTGTAGGGAGTACTCTGTTCATGGGCCATTTGATTTTTATTGGTATAGATTCTATTGAGTTTTAGTGCACCAAAGGACTTACTCCTGGCACTATGTTCATGATCTCTTCTGGTGGTGATTAGGGGACCATATGCTGAACTGGGGATCAAACCAAAGTCAG
Organism: Crocidura indochinensis; assembly: GCA_004027635.1. Classification (NCBI taxonomy): domain Eukaryota; kingdom Metazoa; phylum Chordata; class Mammalia; order Eulipotyphla; family Soricidae; genus Crocidura; species Crocidura indochinensis. The sequence goes on along the minus strand of PVKC010027456.1, from coordinate 13,847 downwards.
CTATATACAAGGCAATCATAATAACGTCTGTACTATCTTTTTTTAGGCCACACCTCAGTGGTTGCTCAGGGGCCTCTGTGCTTTGAGTCATTGCCACTAATACTCAGAGGATTATGTGCTAGGATCAAGCCCAGGACTTATTCATTCAAAGCATGTATTCCAGACATTGAACTCTTCCCAATCCTTATTACTATCTCCTTTATTTAGATAATCCTAGAAATATCACTTTAATAGATTTAATTTTTAACTTAATGTCTGTTAGGAGATAAATTTGATACTTGATGCATCTGTCATATTACTTTGTATTTGTATATTACATTTGTATCTGTCATATTACTTCTTTGCTGTGGTTTAACATACTTTTTCTATGGTTACTTTTTTCCTTTTCCTGTATTCTCTTTTACTGGTAAATATTTTGTTTTCTTTTCTCTTTATTAATTAGTATATTTGAATATTCTATCTTTATTTTTTATTTAAATGGCTAAATCTTTTTTGTTTGCTTGTTTTTGGACCACACCTAGTGGTGCTCAGTGTTCATTGCTGACTTTGTTAACATATAGGATGCTGGGGATTGCATCCAGGTTAGCAACGTGCAAGGCTAGTTCCCTGCCTTGCTGTACTGTCTCTCAGATCCCTGGACTCTTACATATATAAATATTCAAACACATTTCCACTTTTGTTAGTTTCTTTCTTTATTTGAGCCACAACTAAATAAAAAATATTTTTATTTTCTTAACAAAAGTCCAGTTAATCAGTATCTCTCTTTTTTCTGAATATAATAATCTTTGCATAGTTATTTTTCTTTAAACTTTTTCTAAGCCCCATATAATTTTGCCTAAATGTCTATTACTACATATAAAATATAGTTTTATTTTTATTTACAAACAATATTTATTTACAATTTCATTTTGATTAACGATTCTTTTTCTTTTTTGCTCTTTATACATTTCTACTTTCATTTAATGCTATGTATTATTTTTATTTTTTTGAAAGAGATTTTCACAGTTCAATCATATTTATAGTTATATATAATATATTTATTTAAAAATATCTTTAAATTATTTTAAAATATCTTTATTTTAGATATATATCTTGAATATATAAATCTATATTGAATATTGAGTATTTATACTGAATATATATATAATATAGATCTATATATTCAAGGTAGTAACTTACCCACTTTTCTATCACCCCAGTTCCACTAAAAGATCATTATTATGGAGTTATATATCATAATGGTCTTTATTTACTCTAATTTGAAGAAAAAAATAAATTCTTTATTCTATTATTCCTGAGCTATATATTTTCATAATGTGAAGCTTATTTTCCCTGCAATTCATTTTCCTTGTTATCTGAAAAGGGAGCAAAAGAGCATTTGTATCACATGATGGCCTTGAAGTCATGTAGCTCTAAAGAAAAATACAGATCAAGAAATGGCCTCTGACAGAGCAGAAACTGAGAAATAAAAAAAGTACATTAGACCAGAGGAAGTAAATACATGTCACTTTATGAGTCATTGCCAGTAGAAACACTTCAATTAGGTCTTTACTTTTGAATGCTTCCAGGTAGGCTGGTAATAGTAGTAACTGTTGTCTTGACAATCTACAGATGATATGAGTGTCCCCCAGATCACAAGGCACTTACACTGTCAATAATAAAACCTAAAGGGAGAAACTTTTAGACATTTTCTTTTTCCACTTAAACTTTTTTTTTACATTGCCATTGTCCCCGGGGCACTGTGCTCCCAAATGATTTTTATGTGTATCTGTCATAGTTTTCCTGTGGCCAACCTCATGCAGAATAACTCCCAGATAGCACTGGAATACAAAGGAGATGACTACTAGCCCAACAAGGAGTCAGTGAGAAACCACACTCTTATCACAAGACACTTGTTCTGTACAGAAGACATATATTATTCACCTTAAATACATCTTAACACCTTTACTTATTTGTTGATTTTATTCCCTCCCCAGTCTTCCCTTCCTTGTCATTGTTATTGTTATTGTTATGATTGCGATCACTGCTTGCACACATTCCTGGCTGTGGTGCTCACATATTTCCAACTGTGCTACATACTGGAGATCACACAGAAAATTTCAGTGCTTCACTTGGCCACAGTGCTCACTGAGGTTTGATCTCTTAAACTTGCCATACTGGCTCATGTGATCTCACACACAAAAGCTCAAAGTTCTAGCTGAGGATTACAAGTTATGGTTGTGGTGCTCACAAGGAATTACAATAATGCTCACACACGTGCTTGCCAGCGGGTGAAACTTATAGCTGTGACACTTGCATAGCTTTTCAGGTGCAGTACTCAGTGGAAAAGGTAGGACGGTACCCATTTTTGTGGTGTTTATACATCTCAGTGGTGTGAAGCCATAAATTACTTGCTACATTAGGGACTGCAGAGAGAAAAGCTTCCAGAGTCATGCTTAGTACATGTGGGACAAAGAGGACTTGAACTCATGACCATAGATATGCTTACAAGGCAGGTTCTCTAAGCCACTGCACTCTATCCCCAGATTTATAAATACTTTTTCAAGTCGCCCTTGAAGGCGCAAAGTCATCACTAAAATATCTTTCTTAATATAATAGAAACAGATATTTATTATCTGACATTTTCTTCAGATTATTTCCCAATTGATAATTAAATACTTAGGCTGCTTGGAGTGAAAATCCTAGTAATATATTCCAGAAAGATGAATCTAACTAGGATGGGAAATGCATGAAATAAAATACAGAGCTCAATGTTATTCTAGTCTCATGTCTACAAAGTTAGAACATAAATATCAGAGATTTTAAGTAATCTATATAAGGTCACTCAAGAAGAAAAAAATGTTCTAGATTCCACAACAACAGTGTTTTTTCAATCATATCACATGGGAAGGATAATTTCCTCTCAACACAACTGACAGAGTCTGATGGATTATGAGGTAGGTGGGTGTAATTCACCATGGTTTATCTTCTTGTTATTTTTTGCATGTAATCTAGCTTTTGTTATGAACTTTCATTTACCATTCTATAGATGCCAGATCTCTTTGCAGCAAGCGATTTTATTATTTTAAAATTAAGACTGTTAGGAAAATAAGAGTCAAATATCAAAAATGAATTTGAACATTTTCTGGTAAGGTAAAAAAATTATATTGATCACAGCCAAAGTCATTACCTCTGAAAGACCTTCAGGAGCAGTAGAGCAATCAACACCACCTGGGGAATGTTTGGCAGCAGAAGCCCAGACTTGCAGTAGTTCAAATCTGTGCTCTGACTCAAACTCTGGAGATATCTCCTTACAGTTAATATTTTAGTTTTTGAAGTCTATAAAGGTTAAGAAAAAAGAATAATAATAATAATAATAATAATAATAATAATAATAATAATAATAAACCACACTGCCCATGAAAGCCATTGGTTATCTTAGCTACTAATATTTTTTCCAATGCTCAATATCAGTAAACATTTCTAAGAAACAGATTTAGCTTTTGCTTTCCACTGTGATCACCTGATGTGTTGTGGCACATTGAGAAAGGAAAGATGTCAAGAATGTTTAATCAGCAGTGATTTAAGCAAGGGACATATTTGAGGGAATTAACAAAATCAGCATGCTTGTTGCTCCAGGGTGATTTTTTCTTGCTGGTGAGGCTAAATGAAAATCAGAACCCTGAGCAGTGGAAGTCTTTCAGGTCCAAATCATGCTGCCAAAGTTAAAAGACTGCCAAGATGGGAGACTGAATCATTCCAATGCCAGTTACAGCTGTGTTTTCATTCTATAATGAATTTCTTGATTCCCATGTTTAAAAAAATGTTCACTCATCTTCCAAGTATTATTATTCATATCTCCTACCTTCCATCCTTCCCATTCCCCCATTCTTACTCCATTCCTAAAAATTGATTGCAAAGCAGTTAAAGGCATTTAGTACAGCTTCAATTCAGATAGTCCTAATTTAGTCTGAAGGAGGGTTGAATCAATGAATGGCAATTCTCCTTTCTAGTGAAGTCATCAAAGACAAGAGGGACAAAGTGCTTAAAAATAACACTACAAAATGTATCTGCGAAAAAAATAGAAAGCGTCTGCTTTTTGAAAAATCAATGTTACAAATGCAGGCTGTGGAAAAACGGATATAGCAGCCATTCATGGAAGAAACACAGGTCATTTTTATTGCCTAAAATTTCAGAATAAGCCAAAGGCTCTGTCTTGCACACTTCAGCTGCTATTTATGAGAAGTGCAATGCCCAAGATTAGTTGGAAAAGATTGAATTCCACCTTGCAGTAATCATATGATATCGGATCGTTGTCTACAGTTCTCAGAGTCAGTTTTCATGTAATTAATGTTTCTGGCTGGTGTTCTTGATTGCTTCTGTGTCACATTTAATTTCTATAATGTGTTCCTGTGCCTCAAACACATCTATCAAGAACTAGAAGTACTAAATGGGGGGGGGGGTGGAATGTCAAATAACACATGAAGAAGAATCTGAAGACAAAAGAGTGGGTTCATGAAAATGCTATTGCAAATTACAAATGGACCATTGTATCAAAATCCAATGCCTCATTTGAATGGAACTAGGCATAAGACTAGAGTGGAGGTGAAATTCACCTGCACCATTCTGCTTAGGCTTCCAATGGGACTTCAGAACTCATTATTACAAAATATTCAATATCAATTTCTTTATTTTGTTGGGAACCAAAAATTGATGTCATAGGAATATACTATAGATACAGAATCTATTGATTAGAAAGCTGATCTGTTTCAGTCTGCACGTGGAATTGAGACTAGTGTCTATTATATCAAATAATTTTATGCGTTCAATTGATTTTCAAAATAACTGCCACTTGTTTTAGGATGAAGGTATTAAATTTGATATTAATATATTCTGCACCTGAATATTGGAGGTTGAGAGACAAAGAGGATATGTTATTCCAAAACAATGACTTGGAATTCTTCGTGTCATGAGTGCCTATTCCATTTTCATATGTTCTTAGTTCTTATTTTTATTTTTTATTTTTGGGTCGCACCCAGCAGCGTAAGGGGTTACTCTTAGCTCTGCACTCAGAAATAGCTCCAGGCAGGCTCGGAGGACCATATAGGATGCCAGGAATCGAAACAGGTTTTTCCTCTGTTGGCTGCATGCAAGGGGAACACCCTATCGCTGTGCTATCACTTCGGTCCCTGTGCTTATGCTTCAAGAAGGAAACTCAAGATAAGTGAAGAAGATGGGCAGAGACAGAAATGTTGTTTGGAACAGGTTAGAGAGACAAGCAAGTGAAGACAATACCAGTATTCACAAAATGAATTCCCAGCCCCTGAGGTCAACATGTTGAGGATTTTCTGCCCATCTCTAAGGCAATTGGACTAAGGTAGTTTTGTGCTGAATTAGTTAGACACTGATATCTAATTCACTTGAGTTGAAGCTTGAGTTACAACGATGCTCAGAACAGGCTTCCTCATCACGCGCCAATCTGGCCTGCAAATTTAGGGGAAACTGCTACTGCTTTTGTAACCTAGAGATTGGAAAAAGGAGGTATTGCTTGGTTAAGTTTATCTCTGGAAGTGTCACCCTTCCCTTCCCTTCTCCCTCTCTCTTCCTCCCCTCTTTCCTTCTTCCCTCCTCTCCCCTTCCCTTCTCTTCTCTCCTATCCTCTTTTCTCTCTCTCCTTCTTCCCCCTTCTCTCCTCATGCTTTGTATCCCCTTCTATCTTTTTCTTCTCCCTTCCTCTCTTCTTTTTTCTTCCCTTCCCCTTCTTTCCCATCTAGACTCCCCTATTCCTTCCTACCTCTCTCCTCCTCCAATTTTCCCTTCCCTTGTCTTCCTCTCTCCTTTCCTCCTCCTCTTATCCTCCCATTCCCCCATTTCCTTCCCCTCCTCTTCCCCTCCCCTCTCCTCTTCTCTCCTTTCTCCTTTCCTTTTTCTCCCCTTCTCTTCCCATCCCTGCCTCCTCCATTCTTTTCACTGTTGAGTTAGCCACTTCCTGCTGTTCTGAGATAAAGGTGGGTATACCTTGCCACACCCAGGACCTCATACACTTGAAGCATGGTGCTGCAAGTCACTGTACTACTGAAACCACGTCCTAGGCCCTTCCCCTATCCCTTAGTTGTTTTGTTATGATGTCTGGAGTTCATACACTTGTTTATAATACTTGCGCACAGTACCGTATTGGTCAGAGGACTTATTTTTGGTTACAAAGTTATGACCTCTTGATTGTGGCAGAGTACCACTTTTTATAGCACCAGGATTACAAATGCAGTGCCACCAGGATCATAGTGGTAATCAGAGCAATATGGGGCTCAAAGTCTCAAGCTATCGTCTGTACAACAGGCTTTCTATCCACAAACTACATTAATTTGAAAGGATATGTAAACATCTATAATCATTACCACACTTAGTACAATAGTGAAATTAGGGAGCAAAACAAATAGCAGTCATCTGCAGATAAATGGCTCAAGAAGTATATGTACACAATGGAACAATATGCAGCTCTAAGATAGAATCAAACAAATCATGTATTTCACAGCTACCTGGGTGAAACTAGATGATAGCATGCTGAATAAAGTCAGTTAGAATGCAAGGAGGAGATAAAGCATAAACTTTCTCATATATGGGACTTCAAGATATACAGGGAGTTAGAAAGAGAGATCCAAAGGCAACATAATGGGAAAACTAATTCACAGAATTAAGTTGGTGGGGAAAAGGGTCCTTGAATGAGGAATGAGTGATGGATGTGTTATTGGAATTATGTGCATGAGAAACCATTATTAGAAGAACTGTAAATCACAGGATATCAATCAAAACAAATTTAAACAAACAAGAATATAACAAAAGAATAAATAACTTTTGGGGCCAGAGATAACAGTGAGTAAGGTGGCTCTTATAAAAGTGAGTAAATGGCTCTTGCATGCAGTGGACCTTTTTTATTGCTGTCATTGTTTTCATGAAACCCCATAAAATCTTCTGAGCAACTCCAGGAGTCTTCACAGAGCATAGGATCAGAAATAAGCCCTGAGCATAGCTGGATATAGCCCAAAATTACCAAAAAAAAAAAAATAATAACATAACCAGTTCTACCAGTCTGGTAACATAACTAAGCCCAAAATGACTTTGACTCTCTTTTCCTTTCCCCTCTGCCCTTACCACTGGTAGGTGTGGCCCTTAAAAGTAACTAAGTTTTCAAAAGATAAACAACTCAAAATATTTTAGCAGACCATGGAGTCATGTATTGCAGTGACGTATATGCTTACTCACACTTCCCATAGGTTACTGCAGAAGCAGCAAGCAAATTACCATATTACCTTCAAGGAGTTTATTTATCAATGTTATCAACTTCCTAAGTGTCAGACTTCAGATCAGGCAATCAAGGGTTGTCTGCTTACTTCCTGGGATGGACAGAAAACCAGTGACCCTCCTGCCTTCCCTCAGTATCCAGCTCCAAGTCACTAGCATCTTCCTTGTAGAAACCTGTATGGCGTCTCCCTGGATGAAAATAGCCCTACTGTTTTTGCTGCCAATGCCCAGTGGATAAATGCACACACCTCTAGCTCTGACTGCCATGCAACTTTCATTCCCAAGTCCCCCAGAACTGAAGTCAATGAAAAAGCAGTTCTTAACAGGTGTCACTCAAGGGTAACTATGCCCCTAGGACTCAGTCCGAGGATCTCGGGGAACTAACAAAAAGCAACTCTCTCTGTCTTTACATCTGCTCTCTTTACAAACTACTGCTCCAGGGTCAGACTTCTCATTTAGCACACTCCAAGGAGTTGGCTATTTAAAAAAAAGTCAACTGTCTGAGCTTTGACATATTAGTCACACTGAACTGTAGCAGACAGTAAGGAGTTGGAAGACCCCCACATATTCCCCCCTAATGTGCAAGCTGTCTTTGCTCAGTTTAGTTTGGGAAGGACTCTATATAATTTTCCAGCTGCAGCTTAAGACTCTGGTTTTTCGGGGCCCGGGAGATAGCATGGAGGTAAGGCGTTTGCCTTTCATGCAAAAGGTCATCGGTTCAAATCCCGGTGCCCCATATGGTCCCCCGTGCCTGCCAGGAGTAATTTCTGAGCATGGAGCCAGGAGTAACCCCTGAGCACTGCCGGGTGTGACCCCCCCCCCCAAAAAAAAAGACTCTAGTTTTTCATCAGTCTAATCTATGTGTGGAATGTAATTCTCCTTCAGAGACTGATAGATTTGGGATACCCTCAAATATTATAACTCACTAAGAACCCAGCAAGAAGAACAGTGGAGGTGACTTGAATAGTTGCAAAATTGAGAGACAGCTAAGAGTTTGGGCTAGATAGTTGGATTAGGCTCATCATCTCTTATAGAAGGCCTCTCTGTCAAGGTTGGATATTATGCCTAAAGTGCAAATCAACACAGATTTGAGGAAAATAAATGCATTCTAATTAAACATAATGCACCCCTCAAAACAACTTTAGGAAACAGAGAGCTGGGATTTACCTGGCATGTGATTTAACCATCCAACCTTGCAAGACAAGAAATTGCTAGCAGGGTGCCATTTTCAAATAATGCTCTAAGTAACTTTGTTAGGAGTACAGATGTTACAATGAATTCTGGCTGACATCTGGGTCCTTATGCAAACTGTGTTTAAGATGAGCACATAGAACACCAGATGTCATAGATGTGTTGCAGTTCTTTTACTTATCAGCTCTTTCTTGGAAATTTTAAGCAGGTACATTTCTGAGGCCGCAACAGTTAGAGAAAATTAACTTCCACATCTGAGATGGCAGTCCCAGTTGTTATTCCTCCTACCTGCTGTCTTCATGGTCCACACTGTTCAAAATCCATGTAATCTGATCTGACAACTGCTGTTCAACCACTGGTACTCGAAGGCTGCTTCTCAGTGCTCATTCTTCCACAGGTTTGTTTTTTGCCTATCTATCCATATACCCGTGCATATGTGTTTGACGTGTATGTGCATGTGTGTGAGAAAGAGAGAAATAGAGAGAGAATGCCTAGTGTCCTGTGTTGAATCTTATTTACTCTTCCCTCATCTATTTATCTATTTCTGTTATCTGACTAGATATATCTCTACATATTTAAAAATTAAAATAACTAATCAAGGGCTGCTGGAGTGATAGTAAAAGGATAGGATGCTTGCTTTGTGTGTGACCTGGATTCAATCCTCCTCTCCTATCCCCTACTCGAGACTGCCAGGAGTGTAAAATCAAAAGTAAATCCTAAATACTGTCAGGTGTGGCACCAAAAAAGTCAAATCAAATCATCTAATTTATATGACTCCTCCCTTTATTTTATTTTTCACTTCCCTGTAATAGGGAGAGGGACAGTTTGTTTAAGCTGAGAAAATAAGAGTCAGAGAGGTTAAAGAGATAACAGCACATGTGACATTTGTAGAATTTAAAATAGTTTAGATTTCTAAAAGGAGGTAAATAGTAACTGAAATGGTTGGGAAGATAAAGAGTTATCATGAAGAGTTTATTAACCTTGTTTACAAACATTGAAATTAAATAACTAGATTTTTATTTTATCTTCTTTTCTTTTATCTATCTTTAGGGACCACAATCAGAGATTGGCAGGCAATTTAGTACTGATGGTTCAATGCTTAGTTGCGTGATGCTGGGGAGTAGAACATTGATCAAACTTTGCACATGTTAAACTATCACTTTACCTCCAACTCTCCCAAATGTATTTTTACCCTGACGATTATGGAGAGCCTTTATATTTTTTTAAGCACATACAGTGTGTGTCTTAAATCAAATTTGCAATTATGAAAGACTACTTTCTCTACAATATGGAGGAGAATGGGGCAGTATTGAGCAAGCAAACCTTGCAGTTAAGGAGAGATCATAAAATCATTCTTTGGCAAAAATGTGGTGGATGTTAATAAGGTAGTAGCAATGAGTGCAAAGAAGGAATGAAGAAATCAAGAAACATTTGGATGGTAAAACTTAAGAATCACAGACTAGTTTGGCTATAAGAAGAAGGAGAATGAGTCTAGTATGGCTCTTTAGAATCCTCCTTATGTAGCTATATGTAAAGAGATGCCTTAGAAAAAGTGGAAAATATGTAAAAGGAGGGTGAGTTTTAAGAGTGGAAGATAATAAATTTCTAGTCTTTTTTTTGGTGATGCTCAGTGGTTACTCCTGGCTATGCACTCAGAAATCACTCTTGGCTTGGGGGAATCATATGGGATTCCAGGGGATCAAACTGTATTTCTGTCCTAGGCTAGATCTGGCAAGGAAGACGCCTTACCACTCTGCACCACTGCTCTGCCCCCAAATTTCTAGTCTTGGATACACATTTGAACTTTGGATATTTATGTAACATATATGTGGAGAGATAAAGTAGCCTTAGAAAATATGTACTGGATGTCTGAGGAGAGAATATCTTGGGACTCTAGACTTGGATATCCTTAGTTGTAGAATAAAACCCCTGGATGGGGCTGGATGGTGATGGAATGGATGGAGGGGCCTTTCTTTGCCGGCCCAGGCCACACGTCTACAACTCTCTCCAGCTGGTGGGTCTGAGGGTTCAGGAAATGCTCCACAGGTTTCAGGAGACATTAGCTTTATTCAGTGGAAGAAGACTGAAGAGGGGGCCGGGCGGTGGCGCTGGAGGTAAGGTGCCTGCCTTGCTTGCGCTAGCCTAGGACGGACCGTGGTTCGATCCCAGCTTTCCCATATGGTCCCCCAAGCCAGGAACGACTTCTGAGTGCATAGCCAGGAGTAACCCCTGAGCATCACTGGGTGTGGCCCACCCCCCCAAAAGAAGACTGAAGAAATGATCCCCAGTCTTCTTCAGACCCTGACCTTTATTGACAAGAATCAGGTATCACCCAGGGTGGGAGTAGAATACCAAGTAAGCAATAATCCAATATACTATCACCAGGTAACACCGTAGGGTGGGGCACAATTATTGATTAGGGTAGGATCAGTAATAAACATTTAGTTTATATGCATCTCTGCTGAGTCACTGGAGCAGATGAGATCACATAGAGGATATCTAGAGAATAAAAGAAAAATAAAGTAAGGTCCCTAAGTAGTATCAACATTTAATAAGGTACCAGGAAAATGAACCCATGAAAGAATTCTAAGTGGCACAGCTTGAGAAAACAGAACCAGTTGAGTAAATGCAGTATCTCAAAGAGCACACACAGGATTCCAAGAAGGAAAATGTAGGAATCTATGAAATATGAATTACCATTCTGAGAGATCAAGTAAGATAAGGGCTGAAAGAAGCATTCATATTAGTAAGTATTATAATAGAGCAATGAGTCACTTCTAAATATACTACATGTCTTTGACAAAGAACAGGTGTAAAAACGCATGGAAAGACACAATAAAATTAAAAGAAAATGTAAACCTTGCTGCAAAGTTGTATTTTTTTAAAGTTGTATTATTTTGGGGCCAGGCGGTGGTGCTGGAGGTAAGGTGCCTGCCTTGCCTGCACTTGCCTAGGACGGACCATGGTTCGATCCCCCGGTTTCCCATATATTCCCCCAAGCCAGGAGCGACTTCTGAGAGCATAGCCAGCTGTAACCCCTGAGCGTCACTGGGTGTGGCCCAAACCCCCCTCCAAAAGTTGTATTATTTTATGTAAATAGTGTGGTTTAAAAAGTTGCCCATAATACAGTTGGTTTTGGTATTCCATGTTCCACCACCAATTCCACCACCATTGAAATATTATCATGGACATTGACTCTGTTTCTGCCTACCCTCAGGTCTAGCCCTTAGCAAGCATGAAAAGTGATACTTTATATCACTTGTTATAATTAAACGGTAATAGAATTATTAAAAAATACTTCAGTAAAAAATGTGTGAGAAGGGTTATGCCTCACAATAGGGTCATTGTCATTATTTGAAGGTGTATTAAGCTGCTTTTAAGTTGAGCATTCTGTGGTTTTTATTTTGACCTTAAGTGGATTCTATGCTACCTAGATATATAATTTGGTACATTCCTTCTGAGGTATTTAAAATCCTGGAGGTGTGACTGAGCCATGTAGCGGCACACTCCAGGAATCAAGAATCTGTGGAGCTGAGATGACAAGCTGATACAGTGTCAGCTGTGCAAAGAGTTTGTGTCTGCTGGGGTTTCCAGAAGCAAAGAGGGGTGGGGATAGGTCACCTGCCCTTATTCTGAGCAGACCCCAGAATTCTGAGGCCCTTGACTGGCATACCTGGAGTTTTTACCAGTTTGATATTTCTGCAGAGATCAGTGGAAAAGAGGTGGCAGCAATTATAGGATGTAGATGTGGCTGCCAAGACTTCAGAAGGGTAGGGGCTTGACATTCCTCCCTCCTGAAAGTGGCCCAGAGTTTTCTACTGAAATATGAGCATACCCATGGACTTTTGTTTTACTTACATCTTTTTCAAGTCTAAAATGAATTTATGGAGCTGACTGATGAGCTGACACTGGTGGCTGTGGGATGTGACTGTTGCTCTAAACCTGTTTTTTTTTATCATAGTAAAAATGATCTGACACATATCTCATAAGACAAGCTATGAAAATTATGGTTACACTGGCCAAAGAACTGAAAGCTGGCAAGCTTAGAAGGAAAGATGGACCATGTTCCCACCTTATCATAAGCCAGGCCTGTTGTACCCACCACCCACAGTCACTACTTTACCAATGGCCTGACTTCACCATTCAACCAAAGATCTGCAGAACTGCCAAATTAATCAAAATTCCAGGTATGCTTGTATTTGGGATAACATCAGCAGGATTTTTTGTTTGTTTGTTTTTGGGTCACACCCAGCAGTGCTCAGGAGTTACTCCTGGCTCTACACTCAGAAATCACTCCTGGCAGTCTCGGAGGACCATATGGGATGCTGAGATTCGAACCACCTTACTTCTGCATGCAAAGGCATATCCATTTTCTCCATGCTATCTCTTTGTCCCCAGCAGGATTTTTTTGAACTGGGTGCAGGCACCCTCTTTCTACCTTCTCATACTTTTGAAAGGCCTAGCAGCCAAAAAGATGCCACACAAAAGCTTCAACATTAGCCACAGAGATTGGAAATCCTGGACCATAGGACCACATATGCAGCCACACAACTCCAAAATTTTCAACACTGTTATTATAGTACAACACATCAAAGCCACCTCATGTTCAGAAACAAAATAAGTAACAGAAAGATCAACATGCAACAAGAACATAGTAAACCTTCTGACAAGGACTTAATAATCTTATTGTGAAATGCAAAAATTTGTATAAGTATTTTTATTGCTGTACTCTTTTGTCTTTTTTAATTTCTTTTTGTTTTAAAAATAATTTTATTACTACTTACCTGTAAACAAATATATTATGAACAACTATGCAACATATGGTCTCTAAATAAGATAATTTATATATATCATTCAAATATATCATTCAAAGTCTTATAAAATCAAACTTAAATAAGCTGCTATAGAAGGGGAATTTCATTGGGCAGAAGATATTTTCAAAGGAAAAATGGGACAATAATTTTATTTCTGTAAAATTTTGTGGGACTGCTTTAAAGACAGTTCCCTCATTTTTAATTTTCAGGGTTTTTTTTTTTTTTTTTTTTTTCAGGCCACACCCATTTGATGCTCAGGGGTTACTCCTGGCTAAACGCTCAGAAATTGCCCCTGGCTTGGGGGGACCATATGGGACGCGGGGGGTGGGGGATCGAACCATGGTCCGTCCTTGGCTAGCACTTGCAAGGCAGACACCTTACCTCTAGCGCCACCTCACCGGCCCCTTTTTCAGGTTTTTAATAGAAGTGATGGATCATATTTATGGCACATTTGATTTATTATAATATAGTATAAAAGAGGTTTTCCTAACAACCAATGCTGGTTCCAATTTTATATTTTGTTAAGTTTTAAGTTTCTATCTCTCTCTCCCTCTCTCTCTCTCT